>KL280462.1:0-18811 GCA_000699545.1 Podiceps cristatus | reverse complement strand
AAAGGAGGTTGACAATAAGCCATAAAAATGCATATGTTGCTCAGCAGGGTTTCCATTTTGGCCAGTCTTATATGCTATAGAATTGAGATTTTCTCATCTTTCAATCTGAAAGTGGTCGAACTGTTCTATTTCATACAAGCTGTAGTTTTCTCTAACATGGCTCACTGCTGGTACATGAACAAAAGGCAAAGAAACGGAGAGTCCAAAATAAAGAGACAGGTGGAAAGAAAGAATGCAGAAGCATCTCAAACAACAACACACAAATGCAAAACCCAGTGTATTGGCACCTGTAATTGGCAAAATTACCCAGATATATCTGAACTATTTTTAAAGCCAGAGAAAAATCTTTGTTTATAGATTTGCTAACACTGAAAATTTAGGTCAATTAATCCCTGAATATTATGCAGAATACTTTATAAATATTTATCTAAATACTTTAAAGAAGTAGCCTTGCCTACTTGGTTAAAAACTATGAGACTGTCTTCACAAAATTCAGGAGCATGCTTCTCTTGCTGATTTTATCTCCAAATTATTACTATTATCTCCATTACAACATCACTGTACTGAGGCTTATTTTTCATTACCAACCAAGTTTATCCTCTTTTTTTCCCTAAATAGATTACTGCATGGAATCATTTTGCTCAGCTGATCGTCTTGTATGTGACACACATTTGCTGTTGCTTGAATCCTAAAAACTTTCGTTTCTTAAGCCAGTACAAACACAAAAGCAAAGCAGTTGTAGCAACTGAGCTTATCTTCAGTTCTGCAAACAGTTAGACAGATGGTTCACAGATCTAATATATAATTAGTCAACCTTTTCCAGAAGCATTTTCCACCACCTTCTAAAAATGTTAATTTGATTTACCAGTAGCAGTCATTGTTATTCTTTATATAGTTGTAGAAGAGGTAAGCATCTTCTTTCGTACTGAAACCTAATTACCCACTTTCCCCCCATTTAAATTCTTATGTTTCTTGCATCAATATTTGCACTGAACTCTGATAGTTTGTTAAGAATTCTGCTCTGATCATGCAGAGCCAGTTCCCAAGAAAGTTCTTTCCCTTGAAATCCTCATTTTTCCTCCTCTCCTTTTTCTACCATAATGGTCACAGAAGTAGCAGCAGGCTTTTGTGACAATTTGAAAATTTTGTATCTATGAAAATACTCCTGAAACAACTAGCAGCTTTCCTTAGTAAACAGGAATCTCTTTTTAATACAGAAATATATTTGCTGTTATAAACTCTAGTGTTTGTTGTTGTGAACAAAGCAGAAATAGTTTTACTACAATTAAAGATTTCAGTTTGCTAAAAGAGTTAGGTCTAGTCTGAAAATAATGGTATAGATGTATAAAAATTACACCTTCTTACTCAAAAAAAAAAAAAAAGAGAAAATAAAAAGGCAAAAAAGCACTATTGTACCACAGAGATTACAAGAAATTCTAGCTACTTTAATTCCAAGAACTCATTTTTGCTGCATTTTAGCCTGCAGAATCATATAGGTAACACTATGCAAATAAGGCTAATTCTTTTTATGCATCAGGCAAACAGAATTACTACTAATGTTTCTCCTTGCAATAATACCAAATACAATGAGTTTGTGCAACTACTTCTGTAAGCACAAGATGAAGACAATGAGTTTGTATAGGTATAATTGAAAGCAAATGATAATTATTAAACCTCTGCCAATGTCAGAAAGATTCCCAATATCAACAGAAAGGTGTTTTATATCATGCTGCTTCATATCATCAGGTGAGGTAAAATATGATACATCAGTTTATATTAGTGGAAGATTTTGCCCACAGGAAGACATTGATGCTTAGTTCACAAGATAAATCTTATATAGGTGTCTCCAGATACTTCTAGCTATGTTACAGATATGAGCAATTGGCAGTATTTTATAAGAATAGCTTATCAAAATTTACCGTTACATTGCACAGCACTTCTGTTATATTATTATGCTGTAGAAATATAATGAAGTAGTAATAAAGGTTATTATATTATTATATATAATTTCCTAGTTTGGTTTCCACAAATATCTCCCATTACCTTTTCCAGATCCACACAGAATATCACCACAAGCATGGCACTGACAAAAAATAAACTAAAACCAAAGAAGATTGGTTCAGATCCTCAGTTAATATATGAAAGCATAGCTCTGTTCAGTTAAAACAGACTACAATCAAGTTAAAATAATTTATCTCAGCTATAGATCTGCCTCAGAAAGATAAACAGCTCATGGGATATTTTATTGCTCTGCCAGCATCTGTTTCATTTCTATTTCAACTCCCCTTAGTAAACTGTTCTTGTGTTCATGAATTTATTCTCCACTCGAGGTCTGTGAAAGTCACCAATGATTTGGGTTATTCCATCATCAGACACCTTAAAAGACATTCATTCAGTGCGAGTTACGTATGTAATGCCTATTGTCACTTATAAGAATCCCATCCTGATGCTAGAGAGCACTTTTGAGCAGCTCTAGAAGATTTAACACTGTCTGATTTAACTGCCGTTTGCAGTAATGTCTTAAGTAAAGGATTATATTTGCACTACAGTTCAAAGCAAGCATATATATTCTGAACTCATAGAGATTATCCAGAAACCAGGCACTAGACAATTCAAGTTTTAAAACCATGCGTAACTATTAGTAATCAAGCCAATCTCATTTTGATCTTATCATTGTTACTTGGCATGAGGAAACAGCTTACATCTACCTGTAAGTAGAACAGAAGTTCAAAAGAAGTCCATGGATAGGCCTTTAATTATACGTAGTGAGTTCTTACTTCCTCTTTAAAGATGTTCAAATATATAAACAATCAGCAAAACCAAAAAGAATTCTTTGATACAGCAGCACAGAGGAAATGTATTCAGAAGAAGGAAGAAGGCGGCAAGTCACTATGAGAACAGAACAAACAATTTCAAAAGGATTATAAAAAAAAAAAAAAAAATACTTGGGTTTATGTTTTAATGTGTTACGTTTTTGTGAGCCTTAGAACACTATGATAGCATGAGACTAAAATCATTCATAATTAAAAAGTCTTCCTGAAATAAAACATTTTTAAAATTGTTGAAAAGTAACAATACACAGTTTCAACATCTACATATACCTTGAAAAATAAATCAACTAAACTGAAATGCTTCATGATTAAGACAGCTGCCTACTTACAGAAATTTATCAGAAGAAAAATGTTTATTAAAACTTATTACCTAGTTCTAACTGTGTATATAACTCTCTCTTCCTATTATTAAATTAAATGAATGTTTGTGTACTTATGTACCCATACACACACACACATATTTATAAATATACATAAAGAGAGAGAACATTCAAAAACCTTATGTTAAAAAGTTGAGAAGTCTAGCATTCTACCATAGGAAACTATCAAATACAGGTTTGTGTGTAAACTGTAATTCAAACAGCTTCTGAAGAGCTGCATATTTTTTCTGTCCTTTTCTAACTCTCTCGTTTGCGTCCTGGTCTATTCCTTTCACACCATGCTGCTTCCTCCCTGTACCTGGCCTGGGCCTAACAGATGTATTATTTAGAGCACAAGAAAAATATCCTCCCTTCCTCCTGCTGTCTGGGTTCAGGCATTCAGAAACAGACACTGCCTGGCCCTCAGCAGTCCCCAACTCCAGTTACAAAGGAAGTGCAGATCCAGATAATATTAAATGGAAGCCTCTGCTTGGCTTTGCAAAATCAGCATGTTTCACAAATTCATCTGCGCTGCCAGATCTTAGTGACTGTCCACAGTGATAATAAATAGCACAACACTGACACAAAACACCAAAACTATTCCCCCCACAAAATTTTTCATCCTGGATCGGCATCTTGGAGTCAGTTGATATTTCAATGTCAGGATGACCATTTTTTTTATTATGCGCAAGGATCTTCCTCTCTACCCTTATGCTCAAAATGGCACACTCATTTTGGCTGAAATTTAAAGGGGGAGAAGTCAGCTAAAATAGGTGTCTTGAAAGGAAGTTTTCAAACCAAGCTATTGAATTTTGGGAAAGTTGTAAGCAAGAGTTAAGAATTATTTTCTAGTGGGAAATTTCAAGCAAGCTTCACTACAAGTAGTGCAACTAG
The DNA here is from genome assembly GCA_000699545.1 of Podiceps cristatus. Classification (NCBI taxonomy): domain Eukaryota; kingdom Metazoa; phylum Chordata; class Aves; order Podicipediformes; family Podicipedidae; genus Podiceps; species Podiceps cristatus. The sequence continues at coordinate 14,727 of KL280462.1, read as the reverse complement.
CACTGCTAAAGGGTGCACGCATCTGCAAAATACTATTGCAAATGCCTCATCTTATTGTCAGCAGTGTTAAAATGCAAACTGGGATGAATATGCCAAATTTCATCCAAACGGAAAACATACTTATGACCTTGATAAGTCCTAAATCTTTCTTTTTCTAATGTTCAGCATTCATGCTTTTCAAATGAACACCACACTTCCCATCTTTATCAGACATGGGGAACTGTCCTGTATGAATTTAAGACAAAAGGTTGCAGTCAGAGAGGTCAGTCTCCAGCTGGCAAACAGAAAGAGCAGAGAACCCACAGGTTCACCGCAGGGTAGTGCAGTGTCCTGGGCACCTGGCTGGGGACCAGCAAAACTAAGTCCACTTCTGACAATTTTCTCCTGCCTTCTACTATCTGAAGGCACTTAAAGATTGCAGCTTAGGTTCTGTAGTGTAAAACGAAATAGAAATTAAGGCAAATATAACAACCTTTTTGCTCCATGCTCACACCCTGCCTCTGGGTGTTCATAAAACACTTTCCTGAAAAACAAACAACCAACCAACCCACATTCAAAATTCACCCAAGAATCACTTAATAACCCCAAATCTTGTTTGGGAGGACAATACTACTCACACCTAGAATAAGGCACAATTCTTGTTCCTGGTGGTTAGCTGCCTGGGATAGAAAATTCCACATCTCCTAATTAAATAATGACTGCTTTTGGGTGTCACTATGTGAAGCTGATAAACTCTATAAAAACACACATTTCACAGGCTGCCAGGACTGGAATTTTAGTTTCCACATTGCTGCTCCAATCCATATTTTATGGTGCATATCTTATTTTTTTCTGTGTAGTGTCATTAATCTGCTCCCTGGCTGTGCAGAATAATATCCCACAAGAGCAGGCTGCTTTTTGAATATTTTATTATCTCTCATTGTATTTCCAAACTAATATATATTTACAAATTCAACCTCCTACAGGCAGAACTATATTGTTTTCCCTCTATGTCTGAGAACCAAGGCATAGATATCCAATATAAATAGAAAAAAACCCAAAACTATCTACAGTCATTTGTGTTGAAAGAGAGAACCAATCACATATCAAGCTGAGCAAGAAAAGAGGGGGGGGGAAAAATATTTGCATACTGCAAGGGAAGACAGAGGGGGAGGAAGGCACACAAAGGGGTCATGCTACTGTGGGAAGACATCTTTCACTTCTGCTGAAGGACAACTCTCTTTTCAGCATGCCTCTCATATGTGAACAGATCGTATGCAAGGGGAAGTACGCTGAAAGGCCCTGGCTGAGTATTTATACTTTACAGTACTGACTCTTATTTCATCAAACATTTTTCCCTTACTTTTACCAGTAGCACTTTAGCAGCAAGAAGAGTGAAAATACCCTCCCCTGCTCCCCTCTTCTCCTCAACAGTAGCAGCCAGTGTTGGCCCTAACACATGGAACTCCCAACGGTTCCCCCACTGCAGGAAACTCCTGTAAGATGACAGAACAAAGAAGGATCTTTCCCAGTTTCTGAACAAGGCAAAGCTGAGTTTGAAGTTAACTCCATACAGGAGAACACACTGGAATGTCCACTTGGTCCCCATCATTTGATGTGTAAAGAGTGAAAATCCTCTTACAAAGGGAGTGAGAGAGACACTCTTGTAGGCAAAGCATGAGGTTTTGGAAGCACTTTGACTATTCTGTCACAGGTGCCCTGTGCGTCTTTGGCACTGAGGTCTCACTCTAAGAAAGACAACTCACCATATCTTGTATAGCTAGAAAGGCAATAAATGCAGAAATGAGGGACTGGGAGCTTTCTAGCAAGATAAGGGGATGGCAGATTCACAAGAGTCAAGGCCTGTGCACATTTATCAATCAGTCAAGTTATGCAGAAGCTGAAAAAGGAGGAGAGAAAGTGCAAGCAGTTTTTGCCCATTGAAAAAAAAAAAAAAACCAAAAACAAAACAATCTCATTGTGTTGATGGCCCAAAGTTCATTTTTTCTAGACATGAATTTTAGCCTTAATGTTAAAAACACTGTAAATATGAAATAGGAAAATCCTACAAATATGAATATACTATATATACTATCCACAGCATTTGCAAATCCTTTCCTTTATAAAGAGCTTTGGTGCCATTCTTAGGTTGAAGCACAACAATCCAACTGCATAAGAGTATCCCAAGACTGTTATTTATGGAACTAAAGCATGCCAAAAATAGGTTATCTGATACTTAGAGAGACATGTATGTCTCTCTGCATGTGGGACCTACTAGAGATATCAGGTTTCCCGCTTTTTTGGTCCATACGAGATTTGAAGCTGGTTTTCACCAGCTATTGTTTTCTATTATATTACAAGTATCAACCATTTGAATACTGCTTGAAACATCACTCCTTATCCTTCAATATGAAAATATGGGGACATATGATTAAACATACATGGTCAAAACTAGCAAGTCCAAAATTTACTGCATCTTTCAGCAAGGGGGAAAAAAAAAAAAAAAAAAGGATGTTTTCTTTTTCCCTATTCAAATTAAAGACTGTGACAGCTACTCAGCACCCGTGTTCTGCAATTACATGCAATTGCTGTGGCTGAGCAATTTTTCAGAGTAGTAGGGGAAGGGTTGTACACTGTCATACAAACAGCTAATACTCAGTGAAGAGCCTCCTTTCTTATGGAAAAATATTTCACAATATGCTTTTACATAAATATTACATTTTATCATTTCAGTTCCCTGTCAGACAGCTGTTGCCTAAGCTTGAAATGAAAGAAAATAAAATAAACACTATTTATTTTTCTTTAATTTTTCTTTTTTTTTTTTTAACCCTAGTCTTACTTTTCTACCTGTCTGCAACATTATTCAAAATGAACATGTATGATGGTTGCTCCCTTTGCTTAACTTTTTATTTTTAATGTGTTCTGTACCAGGACAGATTATTTGACTGTGTTTCACTCCTACTCTGTGGTCAATGATCCTGACCCAGAAGACTTTGAGACCTCTGGAAATTTCTTTGTTGACTTAAATAGATTTCGGATCACCTTAATACCATCACTATCTCAGGAATACTATTATAAGAAACACAGATGTGCTGTAATTAGCTCACTCTTCTAAAAGGAATTGTCTGAGTATTTGTGAGCTGCTATCACAACTTTTGTAGCTCTGTGATTAGAGGTTAACACAGCTAATTCCTAATTAGCTATTTTTTTTTCCCCATATGTACAATCACTTTTAGTACTAAGCATTTTATTCAAGGAAAACACTTCCTCAAATAATCGGCCTCCCATTTCACTCTCCAAAGTTTACACAAAAATAGCATTTCATAACAGATAAGGAGCTAGGAAGTGGAAATCATGAAGAGTTCACATGTTAGTTTTTGGTAAGCTGGAGAGTTCTTCAAAATTATTTACAAATCTGGGCCAACACCTTCCACTTACCAACATTTAAAACAAACAAACAAACAAAACTCAAAAAGAATCCATTCAACATCATCTCCAAAAGCCATTTTAAAATACAATTTTAGAAGTGAATCCCTACTTCAAAGTCCATACCAAGTCTTTATGTTTTTTTAAAAACATATGATGGAGAAAGAAATCAACTCCCTGAACCAAAACAAAGAAGTAACTTCAATTAACTTTGTTCCCACAAGGGCCAATTTGTGAGTTTAACTGTTTGAAATAATCTGTTCATTTCTAACTCACTTTACTTATTAGTTTGAGGGGAAAAAAGGCTTTACTTAGAGGGTTTTTTGCTCAGGCTATGCTTTTCCAATGATGTTTATCTGTGTAGTTTCTAGGATTAAGTTAGTAACTGTGCCTCGTTGACAAGAACAATACCATTCTCCTTACTTTTTTATTCCTGTTTTTCAACAAGCTATCTACCCTGACTTTTCCCCATGCTCCATTTGCTGCTTTGTATCTTTAGAGGGATAACTTTTTTGCAAAAGGACTGTAAGTTACCACAAAACTTGGACAATCCTACATTGGCCAAAATTACATACAACTAAAATTTATATATTAAAATAGGGACTGATATTTGTCTAACAGACTTTTCTTGGAAAAGTATTTATAAAATGTTTTCCAACATAATCTGCACTTGCACTACTTTGTTCAGTTGAAATCAAGATAACAGTAGGAAATATTTAGTAAATTCTGCAGAACATAATAATGAAAGCCTTTACTGGCTTTATTTATAATATGCACCAGTAGTATATTGAGGAAAAGTCAAGTAATCTGTCCTCACATAGAATTATTTTTAAAAGTTCTAAAAAAAAATAGCTAAGCAAATGGAGAAAGAAATATATATGTTCATTTTGAACAATGTTACAGACAAATGATTAAGTGGTGAATAAGACTAAGTTAAAAAAAAAAAAAGCAGCAAAATAAATATTTTTTCCTAAGTTTGAAATGAAAGAAAACAATAAATAAATAATAGCATGCAATACTTAAAAAACAACAACAAAAAAGTGTTAGTGTGTTACTATAAGGCAGGTAAAATTTACTATACTATAAGTTGTTTAGAAGACAAATATCCTAATTAAATGTACATTTTAAGGATTTCCTCCCTCCCCTAATACTGGAAACAGGCCATCTACAAAAGAAAATAAGCACTTATGCAGAACAGGCCATTGTACAACAGAGAAATGGACCCCAGATGTTCCTGTTCCATCAGGAAACATTCAAAGCTACACACATCAAAGCTGTACATTAAAAAACAAAACAAAACAAAAAAACACAACAAAAAAAAACACCCCAAAAAACAAACCCCCCCCCCCAAACCCCAATCAATAATACAGGTCAAATATCCTTAACAAAAAATAATATTATTGTATTATGATGTATTAGGCATTCAAATTCACATTAATTTACGAAAATCCTGTGCCACTGAAGCAGCAACGTTCCTCATGTAAGCTCTAAATTCCGTAATTTTCAAGGATCAGAAAACTCACATACAGATGATCTAGAAACTTATTTTAAGATCTTATTTTAACCTTTTACAAGACAGAGAAGAGCTATTAAAAAAAATCCACTTGTGTTAGCCAGACATTTGCAAAAGGGGTTATGTGTATGATACAGTATGCTACAGTTACTTAACCGAATGACAATTCCGCCAACATGGTGTTTCCCCATTTTCGGACCTTGTGCATAATCAGTTGGTTTGCTATTTCTAGCAGTAGCATTGCCAGTAGCACTAAGGTGTCTAAAGCGGCAGGGTCATCCCGGAGCAAGTTCCTCTTATTGAGTACTTACAAACTAGAGATGCACTACTGCAAAATGCCTGAGAAGACAGACACCCGTCATGTCCTTGCCCTGTCACGAGGATGTGCTCATGCCTGTTTCTGTTCAGATTTAGTTTGGCAGTCGGCACTGGCAGAGGGAATGCAGCCATAGATGTGAACGCAAAATGCACGCAGTATTGTGCCAAACCTCAGCTCAGGAGACAGATGTTGAATTCTGTTCATTCATGACACTTGAGATAACGTTGAGTTACCACGCTACATAATAATGAACTAGCATTCACTTTTCAATGGCGCACAGGGCTGAAATATTAAAAGGGGACAACTCACCTCTCATTTTGCTTTCTTGGACAAGAAATCTGAAGATAAACAATAAAAATAATGCCAAGTGTGCCCTCAAGAGTTTCATGACCATAGATGTTTTCCTTAAAATCTTGGACCAAATTTCTGCTATCTTTTGTACCAAATCTCTAGCCTCTGTGTTTGGAGAGTATGGTTTAAAAGTATGAAACTTTTCAGGTGGAAAACAATGTTGCTCCCTTAAATTTACTTAAATTTCTCCTTAAATCTACATCTTTCATAGTATATCCAGAAAACTTCATTCCATGGAGATTAAGAAGTCATTAACTTTTTTTTTTTTTTTAAAAAAAAAAAAAAAAAAAAAAGAAAAAAAAGAAAAGATAGGGAACCAATACATTCATGCAAGTGACTTGCCAAAGATCACCCAACAGCACTGTAGGACAGCTAGGGACTAATTCTCTCAATCTCAAAAATCTTAACCATATGATTCTCTTGATTCTATCATAATTAAGACAGATATTGCATGCCTCTTACATGGATTAGCAAAGGTCAAGGAACAATGTCATTAGCAATTGAAAAACATATTGTGATGTCTTGCTTTCCTCACCAGGAAAATGCATACACAAAAGTCACGTGGGAGCATCTGTCCAGATACAGGTTCAAACAGGAAGAGACCACATTATTCTCAGTAACCAAAGACCAGAGAGGCTCTGGACACTTTCTGGAAAGCAGAAGGACGTAGGCCATGTAAACACTGACACTTTTTTTTTCTTATAAGCATTTCTTTCAGCTCTACAGGGTGAAGCATAGAAAAGATTATAAATCAAGTCCAAAAAACAGAAGGCAGTTGTTGCAGCTCAGAAAGAAAAAGATATTGTTTGGATAAAAGTACCCAGGTCAGCATTCAAATGAAGCTACTTACCTAGATTAAATAACAAATGCTTTTTTTTTTTTTTTTTTTTTTTTTTTCAGGTGAAAGAGCTACTCCACTTCAATGACTTGTTCATCCAAAGGTATATATGGCTGAAAAAGCAGAATAACTAACTTACTTTCCTCACGTGAGTATGAGACCTACTAGTGCAAGGAACATAAAAGACCTGGGAACAAGAAGTAATCAGGACAATTCACAGCCTACTAATAGTATTTTCTTTGTTTTAATATATTGGTCTTGAATGCAAATGGTCTTGGCAAACTTACTTTTTCCAACACATCTCCAGCACACATGCTAATGCTGTTATTTAATGAATAAAACCCCCTTCAACTCTGCTTTCTACCAAAATAGTATTTGACAGAATAATGAATAAACACTTTCATTTACTTTAATTTTTGTTCCCTATATACTAATGTAATTAAATACAAAGTCTAAGTATATATTTATCGAGATAAACATTTAATTATATATGCAACATAGTAATTTAATCAGATTTAAAAACAAATATAAAGCAGTTATAATCAAGTATTTCAATCAAGTTTTTCTGTTTGTAGAATTAATATTGCAGTTCTTACATTTGTATTTGAAGTTCATCCACTTTTACAAGAAATAAAAATGAGGACTTTGCAGGCAATATGAATCCTCAATTTAATTCTCTGTGCACTAAAACTTATGAGAAGGCTTTAATAAAGGTAGTATGCATAACACCAGCTCAGTGACATTGAATAAGAATTGAACAAGAAATGCTTATCCAAAATGCAAGAATAAAATTCTACACATTCGTGCTTTGTCCACACAGGCTATTCTCGTTCATGTACTGAATACATACAGTATTTTAAATGGTCTGTCCATCCAATGCAAAATGAGTATGATTAATGGCTAATTGCTCTTTCTTGTTCGCTATCCTTCGCATGCTACGGTATCAGAGTTCCACAAGGGCAACTGTAGTGGGCTGGCCAAAAAGCCTGGAGGGGAAAATTAAATCCCCTTCTTAAGTAGCAGACTAGCAGTCTCCTCCAACAAAGGCTTTCCTTCCCTTGGTGGTAATGTGATTCATTTTCCTATAAAGAAGGCGGCTGGTATTTCAATGCGTAAAGACAGCCATTACTGTGACATTTAACAAGCCTGAAACCTCTGGCTTTCTTGCTAACCTAGATCTGCCTTAAGGCTATCAGAGACAAAAGAGGCCTTCTCCTCCAGCAAGCATCAAAGACCTAATAAAAAGCTAAGAACGAGTAGGCAGTCAGCTTCTGTGTCAGAAATGCAAAATAAAAATATAATATATGCAAATTTGAGGCATGCAAAAAAAATCATGGAACATTGCTTGTGTGTACAGTTGTACTCATAAAACCTGTAATGCACTTTTTGAATTATTCAGCAAGAAGAGGCTGAAAAGCAGCAAAGCAGCTTATTATGTTTGCTTTGCTTCATAGACTATTAGGTGGACAAAAAGAAAAAGGAATTTAGTTACGCTTGCTTATCTCCTAACCTTATAAACTTGGGATTAACAGATCAAAGGAGGATTTGGTTCAGTTGATAGAAAATGGAGCTCTTTTATAGCTGTTTGGTCTCCCTGTCCCTTATGATCAAATGAGCTTAAGCAATTGATAAAATAAATGGGGGTTTGAATTCATCTGTTTTAGTATATACATTTAATATTTGTTGTATTGCATTATACATTTGTATGCAAAATTAAATAACAAGTAAAAGAAGATTAAACATTGCACATCATATTTTTTGTATTCTCCACATGCCCTAATAGAGGAACCCAAAGTGCAAACGCAAGGTACTGTACTGATATTGATTTAATTCACTTCATGGTTTTATGAGGTATGTGGGGCATCCCATACACTACATGTATAAAATATTTCTGAGGCTTCATTCTCTGATCTTGCCATCAGCCTCAAAATTAACCCACATCCTGCCTCCACCTTGTGGCGCTGTGCAACACTGGGAGGCGGAGATGGAAACATCTTGGGTCTCAGTGGTTCAGGCACACTTTGCTCCATGCAGCACTGATGTAAGGGCAGCTACCTATAGGTCACTACCGATGATGGGGCACGATGCTGCCCGTTTTCTTTCCAGCATTTCAAATTACAATTGCAATACACTAAAAAGTGATCTTATGATGGCAAAGATGACACTGTTCTTTTATTTCTTTTCATTTTATTGTTATTTTGCACTGGACTGGAGATGGCTGTATTTCTGTGTCAAGATCTGGATGACTTAAAAACAGTTTCACCTTTTAAAGAACCATACATATTCACTGTGAATCAAAATTAAATTACACATGTCTTTGAAAGCTGAAGTGTATCCCTTTAGCTATGAATCACCAGAAGATACGTATCATTTCATTAAAGAAAACGTCATCCCATTCACATGTAAAATTGTTTTTCCGTGTCAATTAGGCCACATAGTTTCCAGTTACAAGGTATCACCTATAGATGAATTAAGTAACTTGCCTTACTTCTTTCTCTGTAATGGTTACTCGCATTGGAAATGCATGTTTTGACTGCAACTATAGCACAAAATTATAGCTCTGTAACTTCAAAGTCTCACCTGTAGGATATTTGGATGATAATTGCACAAACTATCGCCCTGGTGTGCTTAGTTAATGTAATAACTCATGACACTTTCCAATTGTAAATTGAGGACTGTTAATGAAACAGCTATAAAATATGGAACACTAATGTCTGATTTATTCCTCAAGACTTTAGCATCAGTTTTCATTTTTGGGTGTTTCTACTGTATAATACTTTTGTTCAGAGACATTGTAACCAAGCCAGAACCATTTAAGAAATAGCACAGGAAGAACCTCTAAGAGCTTGTATAAGATAAAGTTTATTCTGGCATAAAGTTTCTTAAAGATTACCAAAGTCATTTAGTAATATAAAAAGGAAAGGAGGTAGATGAAGCTCTTTTCATGGTGGAAAATGCGTAAAGTATCAAGAACAGATAAAGCAGAAATTCCATGACTGACCCTTCTTTGGTTAGCTCTTCATAACTAATGGAGAGGCTCTCATCATAGCTGAGCTAGTGGCTGACTTGGATTGAGGTTTATCCCAAGCAACATCTAAATCAGTGACCAAGGAGAGAATGGCCACCGTGCTTTAACGGGGCCAGAGATTGCAAGTGAAACCAGAATGGTGTAACACCACCAAGTTGACAGATACAACCGGTAAGGTCTCAGACACCAAGATCAGGATGAAAACCTTTCTAGGTCCTTTGTATATATGAAAATTAGCCCCCTCTTTTTTTCTGTTTTCCCCTGCAGCTTAGTTCAACAGTCACAAAATCAAAGGAAAAATAAAAACTTCTGCAATACAAATCTGCCAGAGCTAGCAGATCCAAAATCCGTGGATCTGATGACATCTATAACAAATTTACTTTTCCTGTGGTGGATTTTGATGGGCACACATTAGAGTTATTGTTTATACCACATAATTTTACACTGTATCTTTTTTGGCACCATTTGCCCAGGAGCTCGGGAGAAAAATAGGGGAAAAGGAGAAGGAGAAGAAAAAGAAAGGGAGGGGGAAAACAAAAGGAGAAAGCTTAGTAATGCATGATAAAGGCAATATCTAATATGTACGTTTGAGTATCAGAAAGCCAAGAATGTTTTTTGTAGCTACAGAAGTATCCAAAATAAGAGGGTAAAAGGTTACATCCCAAACCATACAATTTTTCAGAAATTGTATATCCCTTATCCATGTAGGTCTAATGTTACAAAGAACAAAAAAACAATATGAGTTGGCTACAGATTGTGTCATTTCATTCAAATTACAGAATATCATTTGTTTTTGTTGGAAATATAACAAACAGCCGCCAAGCAATACAATATTCTCTGGCCTCAGCACAGTTCTATGTACAATTTCACTAAACAAATTAAACAGACACTTGGGGGATAAAACACTATGTTAGTGTATTGTATTACAAAGGTAAATGTTAACACTTGCAAATTTGTTTGGCTCAAGAAGTCATACCAAATGTATTGCAAAAATATCTTCAGGATAACTGGTCTCAAAAAATTACTCTATAAAATCTTGGTATTTGGGATCTCAGACAGAAAACAGACGTAATTTTATTTTAGCAACATTATTTGGTAACAATTAAACATATGGAAGACCAATAGAGGACTAGATTTTGCTTTCTGAATGGTTTAAAAGAAATACAGAAGGTAAAGGTCTGTAGCATGTCACCGTGTCTCTAAACTCAAGAAGTTTTTATTTACCACCACAAGTTTCAAGTTCTTTAATTCATGTTAAAAACCAAGTGCTCTATATGAAACCAATGCAGCAGAAGTTGAAGAAATGTAGACCAATGACTGCACAATACCTTGTCTGTCTTACCATAATTCCATGCTGTAGCTGCAATGCTGTTGTAGATGTGCTATTCAAAAATACTTGTAAAGCAAAGTTAAAGAGGAGAGATAATATATGTTACTACAGAGATAAGGGGTGAGGGGAAAGTCCTAGAGACCGAAACATTTCTCCTCTGAAGTTTCCTGTTGAACCACTAACAAAAGCAAATGATAATCTGCCACCTGACAGAAAAGGCATCAAACTCAAACTAATCCATATCAAATATTTGTTTATGTAAAGCTTACCTAAATGAGTAAGAAAGATAAATACCTGACAGCTTGTACTGTGACCTGTCAAAGAAAATTCATATTAATCTAAATAGAAAGGCAACAAAAACCAGTGACAGATTTTTAGTACTCTCCTTCAAAAATATCAATTTAAACTTTGACTGGAACTCCTATTGTTCTTTAGGTACATAAAACCCCAACACATGCAGAAAGGTAGACCTGATACTGTTCAAAAACTTTTGGATGATCCATCTCTATATCCTGCACGCTCTGGTGTGTGACACCACTATTGCCGGGTGTTGGTTTGGAGAAAAGAAATCCCATCAGTAAAATTGCTTTTTATCTTTTCTTGGTGAATTTTCATATAGCATTAGAGAATAACTCATGATGTGATCCTTGTACCATTCTGTCTTTCAACTGATGTTGCCTCTAATTCATTTAACACGTGCCATAGCTATCATTTAGCCTTCCCAAGTAGAGGTCAGGAGCACCTAATACTGACCCTCCCTGCCATTGCCAGGGGGTATCAGTGCTCTGCTCTGTCTCCATCATAATGCCTGCGGCTTCACCTTGTCTTTAAATAATGTGTAAGACTGTTAGTTGTCTAGAAGTCTCAGGCAGAAAGCTTTGGGAGGTTTTATTGTTATAACCAAACACTGGGTTCCCATGTGGTGTAATGTCCTATTATTACTTGTGGTGTAAGATCTTAAATTGAGAATAGATGCACTTAGAAAGTGTCAGGTTTTGCTGGTTTATAATTATAGTATAATTCTGTAGGTACATTAAGAACTGCTGGTACTAGTTTTCCTTAGAATCCAAGAGGTTCTGCTAATGGACTCTCCATTTTACATTGAGTTGAGTTCTTTGCTAAGTGCATTTCCCTTTGCCACTTAAATCTCAGCCTGCCATAAAACTAGGACCTCAACTGTGGGATAAATACATCCCTGTGTTGTAGGTATTATCATTGCCATTTTACAGACCAGTAATCTAATTCAAACGAGCCATATGATGAAACCATGGACAACCAAATAATGGACTCTCCATTTTACATTGAGTTGAGTTCTTTGCTAAGTGCATTTCCCTTTGCCACTTAAATCTCAGCCTGCCATAAAACTAGGACCTCAACTGTGGGATAAATACATCCCTGTGTTGTAGGTATTATCATTGCCATTTTACAGACCAGTAATCTAATTCAAACGAGCCATATGATGAAACCATGGACAACCAAAAAGTGTGGCTGAAGTGGAAGGACCTCCCTATTCACAAAGGCACCCTTGGATCATGTGTAAACAACACTAATTTTAAATACTAGATCAAGACATATTATGCTATATATAAAGTTCATCCAATAGACAGGCTTTTATACAGTTACACTAGATATTTTCTGCAGTAGTGCTAACTTGTTGGTTGTTACTGCAAACATGACAGTTCTGTACACTGAAGCATGCAGTATCAATAAACAACAATCTAAAACACTACAAGAAGTTTCAACTATACTTTGGTAAATACTCTTTGAATGATTACACAGAACTTACAAAATTTTCCTGCAATGAAAGAACTGCAAACCTGTGCTGAAAAACAGGCACATACATAGAATAAATTATATCTATTTTCTTAATATCTGGTTTTCACTCTAAAGTTATTGCCAAGAACAGACACACACCACACATTTTATATCCTACCGTTAAAGTTCTTAGAAGTATTATTAGTTGCTTTCTTTGGCAGTGCAACAAAATATACCTCCAACGTTCAGGTAACTGGATATGGTATTAGTCAAAGCAATTTGCTGAACACAGGCTTTTGTGCTCAAAATATGTTACAGAACTCCACTGTATCACTAATAAATACTATAGCTAAAAGTCATCAGAGAAAGAAAGGGAGAGTCTACACATGTGAGAGTAAGGAAAAGAGAAAGTCTGGTTTTATTTTTAAATGCTTCATGTGCAGAAAAATCTTCATGTTCAAGAATTTCACTCAAAATAAAATTGTTTTAATTAACAAAACACTGTTACTCAACTAAAGATTCTTATAAACACTCCTATGTGAACTCCTTCAGGAAAGATTGTGAATATCATCCCCTCGTGAATAGTTTCACTCACATACAAAGTAAGGCAGGAAACAACAAGGAGGAAGGAAAATTGAGCAAGACCACTTTACTGCTTGTTATTAGAATGCAGTGTAAAAGGATTGCAAGACTAAGGGGATCTTGAGAATGAAGTTAGCTGAATGGGTTCCCATAGAATTCCATGTCGGAAAGGACACTTGTAGAGGTGGAGCCTGCTTGTTCTTGTCCTCTGTGCCCTCTGTCTTTGCAGGTCCGCACCATGTCTTCTCTCACTGACTTCATCTATTTTTGGTTAAGATGTCCAGCTCCCTCACTGCAGACTGGAGAAGTACTCTGCAGAGTGGTCTGGATTTTCCCTCACTCTCTTTGGAGAAATTCAGCCTTTTCTTTAAATGTACACTGATTTCTGAATTAATTATTCACCCCAAATTACCCATTGACAAAGGAGTAAAAAAGATCTGTTTTCTACCTTCCAAAGAACAATATCAAGGTAATGAGTTGTATAGGTACAAGGACAGCCTAATACTGCAACTGCCATTTCCTGTTAAGAATAAGAAAAAAGTTATTTGGAGAATACCAGTGGGGTTGCAGAAGACGCTGGCACTAACAGAGGAGTTGCTTCTGCCACAACTAAGATGTTGGCAGCAATACTGCCAGAAAAATCTATTAGGGCAGCAATGTTCAAAGAATAAATCACAGACAAACAAAAGGCTTCAGGCACAGTGTTTGCAACTGAAGGTCTGTACTGCTGATTACTAATTTACAAAGCTACAATAGCTTTGCCTATGACCAGACTCAAGTTCCTCCTACTGAGTCTGCATTGTTTCAACATGGTGATCTTTATCATCAGCAAGGACTAAACTTCTTGAGGGCTACAGCCCCACTGGTGAACCAATGAACACTAAATGACAGAAATGGAGCTGCAGACCAGAGCTGTCATAGGCATACCATGATCAAAAGCTAATTATCGTCAATACCTTATCAATCCAAAGTTACCATTAAGTCTAGCTTCTACTTAGTTCTACTGATTATTTTCAAATTACTTTCTAGACAGAAAAAAAGGAGGCAGACAAACAAAAATTACAGACAATGCCAAGCCAGACAGTTTATCAAGCACTTTGGAAACAAGAGTTAGACTCTAAATTGATAAAGTGAAATTCTAAAGTCAGCAGCTGTCCTGATTTCAGCTGGGAGTGAGCTAATTTTCTTCCCAGTAGCTACAGTGTTTTGGATTTCGTATTGGTTTTGGTATGTGAAGAGTGTTGATAATACACTGATGTTATTAGTTGTTGCTAAGAGATTAAGGACTTTTCAGCTTTCTGGGTTTTGCCATTGAGCAAGTGAAAAAGCTGGGAGGTGTATAGCCAGTGCAGTCAACCCAAACTGGCCAAAGGAAGTATTCCATACCATAGACGTCATGCCCAGTATATAAATGAGGGTCAGACAGTGGGCCAGGTTCCCTCCCTCTGTCCAGAACTTGGGGTTCCGAGACTGCTGCTTGGGAAATCTCTGTTCTGAGATCAGTGCTCGGGATCATTCTAAGATTGCTCTGTTTCACTCCATGAACACGGCTCAGGACAGGCTGTATCAGCCGTGGGGTGGTGAGAAATTGTGCATTGCTCGTTTT
>KL280461.1:34829-60361 GCA_000699545.1 Podiceps cristatus | reverse complement strand
AGACCATTCTGTGATTCTATGATTCTGTGATCATAAATAGACTTTCTCATAAAAAAACCAAACCAAACGAAACCAAACCAAACCAAACCAAAAAAACAACCAGAAGTCAAAAGCTCTAATTTACCTCTCAGATGAAGAGCTGCTAAAATTAACAGCACAGCAAAGATGTGCTTTGGGAAACTTTATGTGCCTTCAGAGTTGCCCCAAAAATCTTATATCAGAAGAATGGACAAAGACTTTCTTTACTAGTTCATATATACAGCTGCAAGTGGAATTACCTACACACATCCAGTCTGCATTAGGAAAAGTATGAATGATCTTCAAGGCTATCAGCAACAAAGTGTGGGAAATAGTACTGCACAAAGAAAACAAACAGCACTTACTGATGCAGATAGAATTCTAATGATTAGACAAGTTAAAAGATGCTGTTTGGTGTCATTCCAGGCAGGATTTTTGCAGACCTATCCTGCCTGGAATTCTCTGCAGCTTGCATCACCAAGTGAAAATAGTACAGCTCATTGTTCCCAGTTCTCCCATTTTCAGCCTCAGAAATTCAGAGGGTTTATGTTTGAATTCACAGTAACAGCCCTGAAATAGCATTGCCAAGAAAGGCAACCAGTTAGTTAAACAACTGGAAATGTGTTGATTTCAAGACTCCACCAGTTTTTTACCATTGTAAATCAATGTCTTTGATGTTACTAATTTTTGTCTACTCCAAGGTTACTAACATGTGCTAAAACCTTTCTGAGACATGAACCATGAATACCAATGAGTAACACATGTGCTGTACTGTGGACCTTTACAGAATTAGACTACACCTATTATTTTCCTTATTACTGATGATATTCACTAGCCAGACCTGGTGTTTACATAGAGAGCACTTTGTACTGTCCAGCACGATACTGAATGCAGCTCTCATTGTGGCTGGGACTCAAATGAAGGGTTCATCCTTCATTTAGTAAGGCCATGTGTAAGACTACAACACTTATATGACTCATATCGTATTCATCTCTGAGCATATCCTTGAAAGTTGTTTTGCTTTTTTGGGAGTTCATACGTGTTTGTTTTTAATATGGACTTTTTGTTATGCAGCCTATCATCATGTGTTTTCTTCTCCAGCTAAAATTCTGAAAGGAAGGATGAGTTCAGCAAACAAAAATGGTCATGCTGATGACAGAGTGGAAAGCATCCTGCACAAACTGACAGAACAGGGTTTAATCCAGGAAGATACTGAATGACTTCAGACAGAATCAATAAAACACATCAAATCGCATACAACTTGGAGTGTATAAACAGTCAGCATGATTTCAAGCTAACTATCTAAAATACCATAACTTGAACATATCAGAGTTTTGCACTACCTGGGCCAAACAGGTCATTCTCTTTGACCACTAAAGGTATAGTGTCAAGAGAAAATTGGAAACCACATCTAGGATGGCTGTGAGAGTCTTCTACTGCTTGAGTTTGTTCACAGAGAGATGAAGTACTTATCACTTTTAAGGATTAGGTTCTGGCAGGAGAAATAGCTATTGGCTATTGGAATTTTGATGTTGCAATACTAAGTCTTTCACTGGGATAAAAAAATGAGACAGGTGACAAAAATGATGACTTAAGCAAAACTAAGGGTATTAAAAGGAAAGAAGTCCCCTTAAGACACAGTTAGGGATAAATTTCACTTAGATACACTTTTCCAATTAAATTAAAGGAATTTTGTATGTATATACCTGAGGGAAAAAGTTGGCCTTTGTCAAGCCATGTTTGGGAAAATGTTAAAAGATTCTCCTGAAAAATGAAAATATCTCATTTCTGGAAAATGTGGTATCTTTGTGGGAATTTAAAAAGAAATTGCCTATCATAATTTTACAGTCCCTGGTTGCAAAGCTTTTAAAAGACAGCAGTCCAGGAGACAGTTTAGGGTAGAAAATAGGTTTTTAAGAAAACGTGGAAATCGTGCAAAGATAAAAAAAATATTTCAGCAATTTTCAGTGCCAAATTTAGAAAATAACCTTGTATAATTCTAGGACATGCTAGCAAAAAATAAACTAAAAATAACAAAAGTTATAACCTGTAGCAATACTGGACTGCTTTCACATATAAATTGAATGAAAAAATATATTCATATTTCCAATTAAAAAATGCAGAATAGTGCAAAATTACTCAGTATCACTTGGAATCAAATTAAAACATTATTGAGGGCTACATTACTAGCAGAACTTTCTTTGTGTCTGGCACCCAAAAGTTGTTTTTACTTTTAGCTGGCATAACATTTGAGATAGACAATGCTGGCAGCGTGATCTGCAGACATACCGTGATGTAAAACATGTGGAAGCTGGTCCATTACATGCCATTTGGTTTAAACATATTATGCTTGGATGCATCTCCATGGTAGTTATTAATAGAATAACATAACTAAGTATAACTTGTATTCAGAAATTTTTCCTTGGAGAACTCAACTTTAACTGCCTAATATCTATTGATGCAGACTGCTCTTCACTTACTAGACAAATACTGTATTGCTGGATTGTGTTATTTTTGACATCAGCAGCACTGAAGTCTATACTAGTGGCTTGCTAGGAGTTTGAGGGTCCTAGCTAAAGTACATATTAAGCTTATGAACTATGCATGAATATAAACAAAATTGTAGTGACCCCATTTTGTTAAGTTTGGGTTTGTGGTTTGTTGTTTTGGGGGTTTTGGGGGTTTTTTTTGTTTGTTTGTTTTGTTTGGGTTTTTGGGGTTTTTTTGGGTTTTTTTAAAGATAGATTCATCACCAAGTTGCTTTGGAACTATGAAACCTTGCATTTGTGACAGCCTTAAACGTCCTGGAACCATTTCTTCCCTTTGTATATTCACAAATTTGACAGCTATCCTTCTTGCCATTTTCCTTCTCTTCCCACCATATTGCAAGAAACTGAAAAGTTGCTTAATTTGTAATTCCACAAAGAGTGCAGTCAGTTAATGCTTCAAATCATGGTTAATGACTTGTCAAAAGTCTTCCAGTGCACCTGAGGTCACACCAGGAAAGAGCTCCATGCTCTTTAGGCTGTCTTGTTCTCCTTCTGTCTTTCTAGTCCTAGATTTAAGTGCAAGAAAACTTTTCTGCTCATTCTTTACTCCATTATTTTTAGGTCTCCTCTAGTGATTTCTTATGGAAACTATTTTGGTTTGTTCCTATTGGCCAGGAGATACCTCCAGGGACTTGTCCCCCCAAGGCAGCTTCAGGGATCAGAAGGGCTCTCTCACTGCTCAGTGCTGTGACTAAACCTCACTCCACATTTGCTGACTTCAGACCAGTAGGAATAGCAGTCTTGGGGTAACTTGCCCTCACTTCCCTGTATTTTTAGATATTGATTCATTAGGCTGTAAATAGATGTAATGCTTATGCTCTAAGTTTTTTAAGAGCAAATAAACATAGCAAGGGGTATTGCCTTTAAAATTCGCAGCAAGAGACAGGCAAACAGGTCTCCAGTTTGTAATTCTTATCCAGTTAATTTAGGGATTTTTTTTTTTCTTCCCCACCTTGTACTTGCCAAGATGTATAATTACCAAAGTGACTGGAGGTTCATAAGTTCCGAGGTGGTGCAGAGGGAGTCTGCTCTCCCTGTGACTTTAGGAGGTCTCATGAAGAGCAGAGTCCCATTGGTCTGAAAATGGGACCGTAAAGCACGCAGAGCCTGCAGGACTTGATACGGCATCTTCTCTTTGTCCAAAAGCAGTATTAAAAAGGTGCCTCACGGGACCTTTTCTCTCTCTGCCCCATAGAAATAATAGCTTCTGATTCCTCAGTAGGGCAAATAACATTCGTCTAAATGTAACATGCTGAACTTTTTTCCATGGAAGCACAACAAGTAAGAGGACCAAACAAGGAAGATGACAGAAGAAAGAACAAACCCTACACCATTTAAAATGACATATGGAGGTATAGAGCTATAACAAATCCAGCATGATGGCTGTGGTCCTGGGCTCCCTGCATCGGTACTGTCAAGCATCACTGAAAGAAGCCAGCAGGTCTCCTTCATCCTGGCAAAAAGAAGGTCTGTGGACAAAGGAGGAGTGGCCAGAGCACAGCTGGCTCTTTTTTTTTTTTTTTTTTTTTTTTTTTTTTTGTGGTGTGGTCCATTGCCCCAGATCGAAGTACAGACACATCCCAAGAGCCCGTTTTGCCTGCCACCTTTCCTGAGCCAAGCACAGCTCTGTCATGGCCTACAGCCACACTACAGTTTTGTTGGTTTCGGTTTTGGGTTTTTTTAAGCCTGAGATGCTTAAACACATATCTTGATCGTCTTAGAAACACATATGATAAAGCTGCACAAACTGGAAGGAGTTGCATGTACTTGTTGGAGGGCAGAATTTGCCCCTGTGTGGTGTTTTGGGCCCCTGGGAGGACAGTCTGCTGAATTGCATTAGCACACAAAGATGGTCAGCCAGTGCTCTGGCAGGCTTACCTCAAAATTTCACTGCTTTTGTGGGTTTATGTCCAATCATAATGTTATTTGAACACATTTAATTAACTACTGTAGCTGTCTGGAGTCTCTGACATTATTATTTTTATACCACTACAGCCTCATACTACTGCTTACTGGCCATTATAGAAGCTTCCAAGATCAGTGCAATTCATTTTGAACTCAAAGTTAATCTCATGGAAAATCCAATCAGTAAATTGATTAGGTATTAAATTACATTCTTTGTTAACATTCTCTATTCCTTCACTTACAGTACAAAAAACCCATTACTTTCTTTCCCCCTCTTTTTTTACCTTCCCTATCCTCCATTTCTATTACTATTACTCTGCTGTCAAACTCACTGGTGTGGCAGAAGTGACCTATGGATTATATGTTACCTCTTCTTAGAAAAAGAAAAAAATGTCATTGGTTAGGTAAAGTCAAAAATTAAAAACATGTAAAAACATGTCTGATCCTAGGATGCCTTAGAAATGTTGACATTTTTTCACTGATGGTTATCCGAAATGTGTTTCTGACGGTAACATCTGTAGCAAATATTGCTGCCATTAAAGTTTACTGTAGCACTGGGCTGCTCTGGGTTGATTGCTACTGTACTTCATAAGTGGTTTTTTTTACCATAGGCCGTTCCTAGCAGTTAACTTTGGATAACAAGTGATTTTTATGAGGGTGTTTGGGTTTTTTGATGTTTTTTTTTCTTTTAATGAAATCTCATTTTGACAAAAAAAAAAAATCGACTACACTGAATCCAGCAATCAGTGGGAGCTGCACTCCTGTCAGGACCAAATGTGGTATGTTCAACAGAAATTCTGGAAGTCATATTAAAGAGACAGAGCTAACATCAGGTTATTGCTGCCTGTGTTTGCCAGACAGCCTACAGAAATATGCCTGTGATCATGGTGAGGCAGGAGATTAGCTGTGATTCCTGTGATTGCTAATAGCTCTTGCATACTGTGCTCATCAATAGGAAGTCTGCCACTGCATTCAATATGGCCAGGATTTCATCTTTGTAATTTTGTTAGCCTTCCTTACAACTTGAAGGTAGATTGCTTGGCTCACATACACAATTTATCAGCTATTTCAATCTTCAAGCTTTTTGGGCCAAGTTTTACAGTATGCATATTTTTGTAAAACACTGAACTCTATTTGGCCCAATGGAGTAACAACCAGAGTGTTAAAATAGCCACATATAAAGACATGTAAGGTACCAGTTATTACTGTTTCAGAGAATTCCCACAACTATTTTGAAAAACAGTGGCTTCATTTTGCTTTTGGTTTGTACTTCTTTAGTGTTGGTCAATGTACTTTTCCAAATTTTAGCCCTAGTATCTTAAAATCTCAGTGCAAAATTCAACCACTATTTCCAAATGCGTTTTGATACGCTGTCTGAACTCATGCTTTATGAGACTAGGCTAAGAATGAGTCCCTCCTTTTTCTATTAAAATGAGGTTTCACTTCAGCTATTTGGCAGATTTCAATGTTCCTGGTTTTCAATCTGGTAACTCTCAACTGTCCCTCACCTTCCCTGACTATGATGCAGCCCCTCAGTTCTTCTTGCCTCAATGAACACACCATTTTAAATTGCTCACTGACATCTCAAAATTAGAGAGGTTGAAACTCAGCTTCTCATGTTGGCTTATGAATGTCCCTTCACTGTTCTGGTGTTAACAGCTTCACTGTCTGCTATGTGGCCTTGCAGCCTAGGAGTGATTTCTGACTGTCCTTTCTCCTTGTCCTAAATCACAGCCACGATCTCCTGCTGCAGTTTGCCCCGTCACTGGGTGGGAGGGTGCCTGTCTCTCCATAGGAAATGGTCGCTTGGCTTGCCCTGACATCTGTAACCTCTCTTTCACTGTGTTCTTCATACATATTTTGCTTCTCCCAGCTGATTCAGCCTCCTCAGTTAAAAACAGCCTGTTTTATTTGTCAGAATGAGAAGTTCTTCTCTGTTCTCATTCAGAAAAGATTTCTGCAGAATTTAAATTCAAATTTTTGGCCATGCTGCTGGGCACTTCAATGCTTAACACTTCTGCCATATTTTTCCCCTCTCCCTTTTGGTCACACAGAGATCCAAGTCATCCCTTCATACAGTTCTCTTGTAGTCTTTTTCCTCTGCTTGTAATTCCTTGAACTGTGTCTCCAAACCAATTTGCCAAGGCCCCACGTTCATCTCAGTCAAATTCATCCTGAAAAGTCTCATCCTTAGTCTGCCCTGAAGACTACAAAAAACATAACAATTAAATCAAGCTTTGCTATTTTGTTTTTGCCTTGTCACAGGATATTATGTGTCACTGTGTCCCATCTCTTGTCTATTCTTTATTTCTCTTGCTGTGTCTATGTTCTAGAGTTCAAGCTTACTGAATGTAAAATCTGTATATTTATTTGTGAAGTACTTAACTAATCTGTGGGTAGGATGCAAATAACAAATAATAACTCTTGTTCCACAGATGATTTATTAAATGACATGATGAGGTATTAAATGACATCTCCACTTGCTTACTGAGGCTGCCTAAGAGGGTCCCAGGAAACTATAGGAACAAGGTCTGCACATAAGAAATCAAACATACTTACAAATAAGAGCTCTCATTGAAAGAAAAGGGATAAGTCCCTGATGAAATGTTATTTGCTGTTCTGAATGTTTGCTGGATCAGGACCTTAGGTTGCAACATGATAAGTCAAATCTTCCTTGCCAGAGCCCTTTCCAGAACACCTGACATAGCACAAACCCATTTACTGTCAGTCATTAAGCAGAGCTGTCAAAAGTGGTGGGAGGCATTAAAAAAAAAAAAAAAAAAAATCAATCTAGCACCAGTCACTGGATTTTAACAATAATCTCCTATATGTCACTGATTACTTTTCCAGAGATACAAGAGATTACTGATTACTTTTAAATTACTGAAGCATGGAAGCATGGATCTGTGAACATGGAAACATATTTCTTCACAGAGATGTGGTTCAGTGAGTCCTCACATTTAAAACTAAAAAGAAAACTAATCCAGTATCTAATTCATTCTCACAAAGAGAACAAATTGGCAATTCAGGCTTTAATTATTTATTTTATGCTCTTTACCCGATAGCAAAAATTGTTGCTGTAGGTCTTGCTAGACATTAGCTGGGAAAAAAGGAAAAAGATAGTAGCATATTGATTAGGCACAGGCCGGATGCTACGATAACATTATAGCCAGTTGTTTGTTTCTTTGATCTTGGGTGCTAAGATAAAAATTTTAATCTGAAAATGTAATAAATAATTATTTCATAAAGTGAATATGATAACATAACAATAAAAACAATAGCTCACCTTATCATCCCAGACAACGTATAATGAGATTTCACTACCACTCATACAATCCTCCTGGATTTAGCTCAGATATCAGGATTAATGTTATACTAGTCTCAATGCATAATTCAAAATGCTAATTTATTATGGTCATTAATTGGGCATCAGTTGCTGTGAATTTCATACTCTGAGACTAAACTTTTTCTTCAGACTATGCTGAGTTATAAAAAATGGAATTTCCAGATTCAAGGAGAGAATAAGAAATGTTATTTTGTTTTGTTGTGCTGTCCATAGAAAAACTACTGTATATTGTTTGCAATCCCCAATATGAAGTCAGGTTTTTTAGAGTCAGACCTTAGAATCTTCTGATGCTGGTGCCTGTAGCAAAGTCAGAGATTTCTCAAATAATATGTCTCATAGTTGTGCACATTACTGTATCTGGGCATCTCTCAGCTGGGTATTGCAGAGGAAGGCTGAAAAGAGCTAGACAAAGGACATCTCTACAGAATGTGGCATTTATTTGCAATTCCAGAAAACATTCCTCACACAAAACCATCCTTTTTATTCTGCCACATGCTTGTAGCACAAATCCCAACATAATAATAAGTTACCACATAGCAAATCCTGTTAGTAGTTTCAGATCCAAATCTTTACCTTCTTTGCCATTCTGGGATGGATTTTAGGATACCACAGCCAAAACAGATCGTTCTGTTGCAATTCCTCAGGTTCAGGCATTTATCTAAACCTTTCCTCCTCTATATGTCCTGACTATTTGCAAAGGTTTTCAAACTATATTGAATAAGTTTTAGCTCTTTCCTGACATGCTTTCACACTCAGATCTGTGTATGAAGTGGATTGATAGCACTTGGGGAAAGGAGTTTTAAATCCAATACCCTTCTTTTTTTTCTTTTTTTTTTTTTTTTTTTTTAACTACAGTGTGAAGTTTATTTTGCTCACTAAACTGTAGGCTAAATGGGACCTTTGAGATAAATTTTACATTAGTTTATCTCTCCAACTGAATATTACATGATTCTGTATCTAATGTCATAGGGTTAGCTGTTACCCATGCATCTGCCGAGATATTTCCCCCACCTTCATGTCAAAATTCAAAATTAGTGATTAATAAGGTGCAGTAAGTGAAAGGGGAGCTGCAAGTT
This sequence comes from Podiceps cristatus, assembly GCA_000699545.1. Lineage (NCBI taxonomy): Eukaryota > Metazoa > Chordata > Aves > Podicipediformes > Podicipedidae > Podiceps > Podiceps cristatus. The sequence goes on along the minus strand of KL280461.1, from coordinate 51,467 downwards.
GCTGAAAGTGATAGACATGATATATGAATATCATTAGCTTTTCCTTAAAGAACATTTATATGATTATATGAATGCAAAAAGGCAATGCAGTATTTTAGTCTTTCTCTAGTCACTGGAACACTCTGAAACAGATGGACTGTGTGACTGATGATTCAATAATTGCACTCATTAAAAATGTTCACGCTTTTAATTTTTCCCCCCTCACAGTCTGTGAAGAGCTGAGGAATGAAATGGTTTTGTCATTGTCAGCAGATAGATAATTGAGTTTGCTTTGATTTCCTGGGGTGCCCCTTCCCCACCCCCATGCTATTGGATTGACATCTCCAGAAGCGTAGCAGAAGATTTGAATCAGACCCAACTGTCTTAAAGGAGAAAAACACTGTGGAAAGACTCTTGTCTCCCTCTCAGTGTTCACTTGTGTGCACTCAGCCAGCAACCTACCTTGGTAGAAGACAGCATGCATTTGCTTTTCTGCCAGATTACCTCCCCCCATGATACAGTTACCCACCTGTGGGGCTCAAGGAAAAGAAAGATAATTCTGCCTTGAACATATGCACAGAACGTTTCTTCTGTTTATTGTTGCCAGCTAGAATCAGCCTAAAGGTGATGGAGGGGAGAGGGTGTCCAGCTGTGCAAGTGCCTGATGCCTGATACTGCAAGAACATGAAATCGAAATGATCTCACAAAGACCCAAGGAAAAATGGTAACGGGAAGAGCAGTGAAAAAAAGAACCTTCCTCCTTTCTCTGAAGACAAGGATAAAAGTATCTCCCAGCTCTGCTGAAGGGGTATTTCTTTTTGTTTCTGCTCTTAGGATTTAAGTTTAGAGTTTGCATTTAAATTTAAACTGCATAATAACAAAAGCATTCTCCAAATGAGGCATTTCATCCACTCATTCCACCTACCCTATTATTTGGGCACCCATTTTCCAGATGCTACTCTGGGAACAAATACAGTAGAGGTTGTGTAATCCATGTCTTTCTGACAGTCTCCAGATGCTCCAGGAGACCCTTACACTATCCATCATTTGTATTTTGCAAATGTCTAGCTGAGATCAGAGGAACACGGTATTCAGCCTTGTTCAAACACAACATGACAGAGCCTGTTGCAACACTGGTTAAGGTCTCTGAGGTGGACTTTCATTGCTCACATGCCTAGGTTTTGCTGTTCTGTGTCTGTGAGCAAAAGAAAAATATTTTTTTCTGAAAGGATGTTTTCTTCCTTTGACTTGAGTAAACTTCCTGGGCTTGGGTCCTCCATAACACAATTTTGGCCTGCTGTTAGAGCACTTAGGAGTCCTGGGCAGACTACGTAAGTGCTCAGACAGTTCTACAGCCCTCTCTCTGTGTACACCCTGTCTTAGATCCTTGCTAGCTGAAGCATGCGGCACACAGAATTTGACACAGACCTAAAAAAAGTTGGTAGGTCCTTATATCATCCCTTGGTTCAAATTCACTGCACCCTGTTAATACTTGTGTCTGTCAGTATGAAGATTTTTACACACACTTGTGATGTGGGGATTCTCTTCTTCATATATTGTTTCAAGGGTTGAAAAGGATGTCCCTGTCAGAAAAGCAGACCCCCTTTTTCTTTGTTCATCATCTGACTTTTGTCTTTGTGAACTTCCTTGTCTGTTCACTTTGTCCTGACGCTTGGGAGAAGGCTGCATCTTCAGACTGGTTCCTTCTTCTGCATCTAAAACACAGTTATTCCTCTTTTTCCTCATGTAGATGAAAATATTCCATTCTCTAAAGCTCCTTAACCTACAGCCTGCCCCGAGTCATAACTGAATGCTACTTCACTTTCTCCTCCCAAGATGTAATACAGGGTGAAGGCTATACATATGACACAGTGATATGTGTAGTGCATAAAACCACACTAATATATAAAATGCACATACACCTGCTAAATCATCACACCATGGTAACCTTAAATGGGCTTGCCACTTATCTGGTGAAAACAAACAGCAGAATTAGAGTGGACACTTGCATAGGGAAGTGGCATGATTTGCACAGAATTTGGTAACACTGTACCTTAACTAAACCATTTTACTTAATATTCACAGGAGCTTTTTTAAGTCTTGTGGTCAATAATGTGGCCACAAATATTTGGGAAATGAATCCCTCAATCGTCTTTTCTTTCAAGGAAGAAAAAGTCAAATGAACATTGAGGTTTCTAAGTGGATGTCACAGCAGAAAGTGGAGCAGCATGAAACCCTCAGCCAGCAAGTTGGGGATTCAGGAAAATACCAAAAACTGTCTTGAAACATAACATTTCACATAATTAGCTACATTCTTATGGCAGCAGAAGATGACCATGAGTTAAGAATGCAGTTTTGCTTGAAAGGTCTGGTTAGAAATGAGGATCAGTGGCAGTCATAAATTATACAGAGCAAACCAAAGCTTCCTAGGCAAATAGCCACAATGTGCAGCTTCAGATTTTTTTCCTGGAGCTAAGCAGTATGGCTAGACTTTTTTTTTTTTTTTTTTTTTCACTAGGATGGATGGACCCAAGTTCATACCCTCAAACACTGGAAAACTTTGGATAGAGACCCAGAGCCAGAGCAGTTTAATTGTTACCTCTTACAAGGTCAGAGGTACATTTCAAGTAAAACATTTCCCTGTCAAAGTAGGATGTTACATTTTAGGAGCCAAATGCAACACATGGCAGGTCTGTATTTCATTTTGAATGCATGTCTGAGCCCACACTCTAACCCAAATACATCTTACATGTGCGTTGACTGTCTCCATCCTGCCGCATGGGTCAGGAACACAGCTGCCTGAAATGCATCTGCCATGTGTCCTGCAGGATTATTACGTAGCTAAAGATAAGTTAGCTGTCCTAAAAGTAAGCTGGCAACATAGCTAGCTGCCTCAGTGGTTGCCCTTATACCAATATGGTTGTGATTACTAACCCACCAGCCTCCCATATCTGAGAAACTGAGTGCACAGCTCCTGGTCAGTGAAGTGGGCATGTTTTCATCCACTTCTTGGCCTAGTCTGCAGACGACCTCCTTACCTCTCAAACCCTTCATGTTTGCCTACTTTTCCTATCTCCCTTCTTTTCAGAGGCAATAGTGAGACACTGCCCTTCTCACAATGAGCTTTAAAACGCACCACTGGGAATGCAATAACTGCAGGGGCATGAAGGGAAGCGTCAAACCCATGAGACAGAAATTGGCCCTTTTTCACTTTAAGGGAAAATGTTAAGATGGCACACAAGAGGAAAAATAAATGTTGATACAATTTTCAGGTATCGAGTATTTAAAGGCACTGTTCCTTTATGAATTCAAACACTGGAACCACTTTTTCCTCAAACTGTTTGTGACTCATTGTTCATAATTGGTATCTATTTATCATTAAAATTATTTTTGTGCATCATTGCCCCATGTGAAAAAGGTGATTGCATTTTACAGCCAGATGTGCCTATTCTGTTGCACAAATTGGATAGAGGTGAAAATAAAAACAAAATGGGAAATATTGTCAAACCAAGGAAAGACAAAGAAAAATACAAAAACAGTTCTACTATCAGCTAGCTCTAGATCCAGTATGAACCAGATCAATGCCTGTTACATATTGAGCCAGATCAATGCCTGTTACATATTGCAGTGCCCATGTACAGTGTGAGTAACATGGATAGCTTTCACAGGAGTCTCAGATGTCAATTTCAGCAGTTCAGTTGTTACAAGGAAATCAAAGCATGTTTATCCTCCGAGAAACCACACTTACATTTTGTGGGGCAACTGAGGAGGGCATGTCTCTCAAAGGACTGTGCTTTGCTCTCAGAACCCTACAATACAGCTTACCTGCTGAGCCTCCAGTGGCCACCAGTTAAATAAGTGTTGCTTTACTTGGGTGCCCTTACATGGGATTCAGCTCCAGGAATCCACATAAACAGAAAGACTGTTTAGGACAAACATTAGAATAGAGGATATCCACTGCATTTGAGAATCCCCCACCTGAGAATGTTATAAAAAAATTCCTTTTCTCAGGTTTCCTTCTCCCTGTTTCAAATAACAAAAATCTTTTGATATAAATTCCTTTCAATGTAGGGACTTCAGTGTTCCCCCTTATCTCTCCAGGAATATTATGTAGCTGTAGTATAACCCTGGTTTAGGGTAGCCTGCTGCTTCTTCAAAAAAAAAAAAAAAAAAAAAAATTATTCCCTAAACCCAATATAGTTTCTCTAAGTTTTGCAGCCAGTGAGAACAGACTATTTTCTTCAGGGCTTGTCACTATTTTAGATAGCTGAAGAAAAAAAAAAAAAAAAAAAAAAAAAACCACACCAAAACTTGCCTGGGTGGAAAATTTCTGTTGTAACTGATAGCAAATACAGAAAGTCTAATTTGCATATAGATGTCGAAGCTTGCAACAATATACTCCCCTGAGAGAGCTCTTGCTGTTTAACTGTGTACACAGTCTGGCACTATGCTGCCCAGCACCTAATAAAAGCTAAATTAAAACTTTTTTAAAACTCCAAGGCTGTGAATATCCTTAAACTATCAATTTGCATTTGCAAAGAAAGGGCAGAACCATACCAAGCTAAGCCTCATTTAAAAGGGAAAGCAGAGGGTATGGTGGCAAGGGCAAGAAGAAGAAATAACTTTATTTGAGAGTAAACATCACTCAGATGTAGTAATGCTTTAATTCATCAGCCTAGATGAGCTTTATTACAACGTTTGGATCAAGCAATACCAAGGAAATATAAAGCAGCACTGTATAAAGGAAAGAGAGACTAACTGAAGATTATTAACAGGGCTGAAAGAAAAACAGACCCAGAATGGCTGAATAGTCAGGAGAAGATGAAATGGAAGATGGAGAGAGCAGGAGAGGAGCACAAGTGGAAGACTGAAGTACAATCTACTTCTTTCTGTCAATTCTGTTTTTATTTTAGTTTTCAGTGTTGATCACAGAAGACACAATGTAGCAATCATACAATACCTTGCCAAGGGAAAACTAAAGGCTGTCAGGGAAAAAAACAACAAGAAGTAAGCTTTCATAATTTAATTAAAATAAACTATTTTAACATTTTAAATGAAAGTATATATAATAAATATAAAGGATAAGTAACATAATCTCAGAACTAGAATTTGCACAAATTTTAAGTTAGGCAAAAAAAATCCATGATTGTTACGAGAAGGATTTGAATTCTAGGAGAAGGAAAAGCAGAATGTAAAAATCACAAAACTGAGCATACCTGCTGAATTCTCTAGAGACATATGCTGCCAGCAGAATACATATGGCTCCCACTGACCTACACCGCATCAAACTACACTGTCATATGAATTCTTCCACCCTGAATTTCGCTGTAGTCTTTGGTAGGACTTTGATACCGAACATGAAGAGAAGTGATTGAGAGCCTGAAGCATGGAAAGGGAGACAAGACCACTGAGGGTTGCTTCTACAGCTTTGTCCTACCAGGGAATGAAGAATGGAGCCTTACTAAATGTCTGATTCTCCTTTACCTCATGAATTAGCAATACAATTAAGGGAAGCAATACAATTAAGGTCGTTTCTTCCTGTCATTGACTTTTAGAGGGTATTCTTCCACTAGTCTTGTCTTTTACATTGTGTCTCCTCCTTATTATCCAATGATAGGGGCCATCTGGATGAAAGGAAACTAACATTTATCACTTGATTTAATTTTCATTGACACAAGTCAAAGGGTGGTCAGGCATTGGAACAGGCTGCCCAGGGAAGTGGTTGAGTCTCCATCCCTGAAGGTATTTAAAGAAGGGATAGATGCGGTGCTTGAGGGCATGGTATAGATGGACTTGGCAGTGATAGGTTAATGGTTGGACTCGATGATCTTAAGGGTCTTTTCCAACCTTGACAAATATATGATCCTATGATTCTAAGTGCTGTGATTGGAATTTCATTTATATAACTATCTAAAACTGAAATTATCTTCTCACTATTCCTTTCACTCATCCACCCCTATGTTTGACAAGAAGTATTTGACTCTTAATCTTTTTCACTCAGGTTTCCAGTTCTGGTAAAATAATGCTGTCTCCCATGTTTGTGCTTATCTCCAGAGAGTCTGAATAGTTTCCAAAGTTACTGTTTCCTGGCTAATGTCTAGAAAGTTCACTTAATCGTTTCATCAAGCATGTGCAGGAATGGTGAAATTAGCATTTATAATAACATATTCTAAAGAAACAAGTAGATCTGCTTACAGCTTATGCCTAGAGGTTGTTTGATAGTGGTGCTGTGATGCTCTGCAGATTTTTCAAGCTGTAGGAATTATAGGGGAGAAAGTATAAAGCTTCCATCAGGGAGTGAAGGCCAAATCTACCTCAGTGAATCTGTGTGATGTGTGTACATTACTTTGGGCATATTTGACTTAGATTCCTGGATCACTCACTGTGTTCTGGTCCACATCACCAACCGGCTATAAAGTGCATGAACTGGTTTTCTTTCAGGCAGGGCTAAGCCAGAAGGAGTGGTCTGGGAACACATCCAATGTGTTTGAGCTGCTGGTAGACATTGGATCCATGGGACCATGCAACAGGGGCCTGAAATAAAGTCTCCTGATATACTTGTTGCATGGGCATTGAACCCTCTGCAGCTGCTGTTCTGAGCTTTAGATTCACTCCTACAGGGTTACACTACACAGAAATGCAGACACCGTATATATCCCTTGAAACAACCTGATCTCTGAACATGATAGATGCCAAAAGCATTGATGGTCCTTGCAGGAAAATCCAAAGTCATTATCTCCCTAGCCTTTTGACATATATCAGACACAAAGTAATGAATCATTTATATATTCCTTTAAAGCAGTTCTATTTTGACTATATTTAGTCATGTAAAAACTAAATCTGTTTTTCCCTCCAGTACATTAAAAATGCAGTCTCTTATAGATTGCATATTGTGCTAATTTGGGATCATATTAGCCAAAGAAGTCTGTATGTTATTCTATTTGCAGAATGTGCTGACCTTGAGGAAATTTATTTTAACCCTGATGAATTTGTTGGCTTGGGGATAATTCATGGGCATCGGAAGGTTCATAGATAAAAACGCTGCTTTGACCTTCAAAGTGCTCATCACTAACGTGTCATTATGCAAGTTGGGAACTTTTCAATCCCTTCAAAATGCATCACCTAAGAGCATCCTCTTTGCTTGTCACTCTATATTATTCCTATCTGAATGTCTTTATTATCTCCTCATTTTCCATAGCATCATATGCAAATGCCTCATGCCCACCTTCAACGCCCTTCACAACTATAACCTTTCTGTTTAATCAATTTTTTTTGCTTTTCTCTTCAGGTCTATAGTGGTAAACCCCTGAATAACTGGGTGTTCAGTGGTACCATAACTCTATGCTTCTTTACATACTAGTCTCTTTTTCTCTTCACTGGTATTAGTTCCTGTGACAAACCATACCATACTGCATCCTGCTGTCAATCCCTGCACAATTATGCATCACAGTTGCTTGGTCTGCAAGGAATCAGCCACTAATCTTACTAGGTGAGCTGCATTCTGACAGAGATTATATTTATTTATTAAAGAAAAAGAAATTGGTTCAGATTATGTAGACATGACACTTCAGGACACAGTAGTGGCAACGGTGGTGGTGTTGGGTGGACGGTTGGACCGGATGATCTTAGAGATTTGCTCCAACTTCAATGTTTCTATGATTCTATGCTTCTATAATAGTTCACAGAACTATTCAGGTTTGTTGTTGCCACACTTCCTCCTTCATGCCTGCTGTTTGCAATAATGACTTATGTCCTTTTTGTTTTACATTAGATTGCATGTTCTATGGGATCAAAATTTTGTTTATAACAGTGCTCATCAAACAGTACACACCACCTCTGGGAAGTACTATCAATCCAACAGTAAGCTGTGTATTTGCACTGTATCAATTCCAATCCTTGGTTTGTCCAAATAGGTTAATCATACTATATTGTTGACACATCACTTCTAAATACAGCATGTAAACATTTATCTCTGAGTTTAATGCTCCAAAAAGTCATAGAATGTTATATTTATTTACATCCATGCTCTTCCGTCCTGAAAGAAAGTGATGTGTTGTTAGGAAACCTGACCCCTGACAAATGGCACAAAATGTGGGTAGTTAATGACACTGGTATGGCAGAAGTTTGATTATTAAAAAAAGGATGAGGATGTCTGAGAAGACAGAAGTGCATATAGACACATATTTTCCATGCCAGCAGTCCAAAGAGCCTTTCTTATTGACCTTACACAGAAAAGTGATGAGTTTCAGGGTGAACCGAGGGAATCTTGAAACAGTGTCTGTTTTGCTAACCTCTTGATACATTTCTTAAAACTTCTCTTCTTCTCTGTTAAAGAAAGATTTTTAAAACCAAAGATAAAAAAAAAAAATAAAATAGTAATTTGTGGTATTATTCTAGCTATTTTATTGAAGGGAAAGTAATTAAAATGCTGAGTTTTGTCCCTATGTTGAACTGGGCTTATTTTCTCCAAGCATTATGATAAGTTCACTAAGCCTATCGAGAAGCTGGAATGTGGGGAAAAAAAAATAAAAAAGAAAATATTTACTGGTTGATAATAGAAACAGGCTGAATTTGTCCTGTCCTTTGATATTATTTTTGTTTACTGGAAGAATTTGCAGTCTGAATTTTGTCCAAAAAGCGGAGGCCAGTTTATACATTTGGATATTAGGATTTGGCTGGATTACATGTGTGTATAAATGTATGTATGTATTTTTTACACAAAAGAGTTTGCTCTAAATTAAAATATTGCTTTTTTGAAGTGTTATGAAAATCATCAATAAGATTTTCATAAAAGGAACACCAAGCATGCACACATTTATCCTTGAAGCTTCTTGTGTTGCAATTCTTCATATTTTAGGAGATTTCCCATGTGTTAGTTCTCAGTACACAACCTAGTGTCTGCCAGTCAAAAAACAGAAAATAAAGAAAACAAAGGTACAGAGCCATAGTTTGGTTTCCATTTTTTGGTGTGAGTCCAGAGCAATGATTAGCGGGCTGGAGCACCTCTGCTGTGAGGACAGGCTGAGAGAGTTGAGCTTGTTCAGCCTGGAGAAGAGAAGGCTGTGGGGAGACCTGATTGCGGCCTGTCAGTACCTAAAAGGGGCCTACAAGAAAACTGGGGAGGGACTTTTTAGCAGGGCACATCGTGATAGGAAAGGGGGTAATGGCTTTAAACTGAAAGAGGGTAGGTTTACATTAGATATAAGGAAGAAATTATTCACTATGAGAGTGATGAGGCACTGGACCAGGTTGCCCAGAGAAGTTGTGGATGCCCCCTCTATGGAAGTGCCCAAGGTCAGACTGGACAGGGCTTTGAGCAGCCTGGTCTAGTGGAAGGTGTCCCTACCCGTGGCAAAGGGTTTGGAACTAGATGATCTTTAAGGTCCCTTCCTAGCCAAACCATTCTATGATTCTATGATTGGCATTAAGAAGAGTACCTTCATAATCAAGTTGATATGAATTCACTCATCTGCATGAAATGGATTGGAGCCATATGTTAATATCTGCACATAGAAAAAATATATAAGAATCCTTTTATATTAAATTAAGAGTTGTAGAAATGTACAGATTATGAACCTCTTTTTACGTGCAGGTACTTTCCCATATAACCCTTTTGCAGTGGATGTACTGAAAAAAATATAACACCTTCTTCAAAACAGCTTTAGGAAAAGGGAGTTGAAGGCAAAGCAAAGAAAGCATTTAGCAAGGTCGAGAGAATGAGTATTGTCAGTTCTCATAAAAAGAGGAGTCTATGTCTAGAGAGATCCACTGAAGTCCTAATCAGATCATACACACCTTTAATAGCGTCAACATAAGTATGAGTAACACAGATGAAAGTTCTTTGAAGATCAAGGTCTTTCCTATGGAAGAAAACCTAGGTTGTTTTTTTTTTTTTTCATCTCAGTGATAATGCAAAAGGAATTGCTGACTTCTTTGCTCAGCTAGATCTTGGGATAAACCTCACCCGTTAATTAAATGTAACATGAAATGAAAAAGTTAAGATGCCAGAAACAGTGAGTTAGCCGCATGTTACAGCAAATGGATTAGGCACAGTTCATTTGAGATTAGTATGACGGTGTTATATCTGGCCTACGTTTTACTGAAAATGTCTTTATTTTTTGTTTTCAAAATGGGTAAAATAAGGTATTTATAGCAAAGCAAAGGCTAGTTACACTGGTGGTTTCCCTCCTTTTCCTGTCTTGTACCATTCACGTTGTGCCTGTATATGTTTGTTCATCAGAAAGCTTCCAGTGGCTCAGTGGACATTTTGGTTTTTGTGTGCAGGTCTAAGCAAATTCTGACTATTCTGCAACTCAGGACATGAAACCAGGGCAAGGAAGGAAAAACAATTATTTGCTGAAATAATTTATAACTATCTGAGAAGATGGACTGTCGGAGCGATCAGTGGGAGACAAGCACCATCCGTTGATGATCAGCAAGCCTCGTTTATTGATACTCAATACACGCCTTATATATTGTTCATTAATTAGCTCATACATATTGCAGAAGCATAGCTCATCATTGGTTAATAGTTAGATGTCAACTCCTCCCATGCTTATCTTTTGTGTTAGCCTTGCGATTAGCAGTTCCCTAATTCTCACATTCTTGTTTCTCTTACCCATCCTGTTATTGTACAACAGCTGTGCTCAAGGTCGCTCTGGCCTGCTACACTTTAACTAGCTTAATTCTATCATGTCCTTTCTCTGCCAGCCACCCTGTGGCAAGGCTCTCCACAATGGACAACTTTTTCACTCTATGCAATTTTTTCGTGAGGGGGGAGGAAGTAGAGAATCTGGGAGTGAAGTTGAGCCTGTGCAGAAGAGAGGCATGGGGGGAAGGTGTTTTAAGGTTCATTTTCATTTCTCATTATCCTAATCTTTTGACTGGCAATAAATTAAATTAATTTTCCTAAGCTGAATCTCTTTTGCCCATGACTGTAATTGCTAAGTGATCTCCCTGTCCTTATCTCAACCCATGATCCTTTCATTATATTTTCTCTCCTGTCCAGTTGAGGAGGGGGAACAGTAGAGTGGCTTTGCTGAGTACCTGGCGTCCAGCCAAGGTGAATCCAAGACTCTTTGAAACCACAGAAAATAGAACTGAATCCAAGAGATTAAATTAGAACATCAGTCTGTATATGGGTTTGCACAAAACACCCTAGCACTTTGAAGTAAATGAATACTGGACTCCCACATCACAAGTTAGAAAACTGAGATTGCCTGTTGTTAAATGACATGGTCAAGATGACACAAATCAGCGCCGGATCCAAGATTCAGACCTCACTCTGCCATGAGACTTGCCCACCTCCCATATTAGTCATCAGGGTACTTCATTTCATTGTTCCCTCTCAGACTAGCTGTGAACTAGAGCTGTTACAGAGACCAGTGGGAAATGAGCATGTGGGAAGGGTTCAAATGACGATTGATTAAAAGATGCAAAGTATTACCATAGAATCGTTTAAATGTGAATGATCTGACTGGATCTGATTTCTGACTGGAGGAGAACATGGCAAAATGAAAGAAGAGCAGAAAGTACTTGTCCTCTATCTCAGGCTTTTCCACAGAGCTCAGGACACCTAGTCAAAAAGTAATCCTGACTTTTTGGGACTAGAACCGAAGCTGTAGATACTTCTGTTGAAGGCTTGGGGCTCAATCACTAGCCTACACCAACCTTCCAGCTATAGTCTAGAGAACATGGCACTGCCCAGACACAGACTTTTTTGCACAAGTTTTCTAAAAGGAGTTAGGGTCAACCATCATGGACATTTCCTGACTTTTCAGTTCCACAGCTGAACAATCTCCAAAACATATACAGGCTTCTCTTGACTACTATGAACAATAAAGAATGACTCCAAATTGCAAGAACACTCTATATTAAGTACCAATTTCCATAACAGATAATATGGCCCCAAGAACCAAACTTTCTATGTCTTTTTATAACACAATCTCTTTCTTAGTTAATTTTGAAGAAGCTTATTCCAGGACTTTTAAACAAGATAATCAATGGTATTTAAAACAGAAATGTGCACTTCTACAGTCATCTGTGGAAAGTTAGTTTTCAAAAAAGAGCATATACACAAATCACTATTATCAATTACTGCATGTGCAAAGTCTTTGTATATACAGAGTACTAATTAACCACTCAAATCCTATTTAAGTGAGCAAACAGATTTATAGCAGAGCAACTTTTTGCGCAAATATATCTATACATAGCTTGGTTTTGCTGTTTTGAAAATATGGCTCATGGTGTGTGTTGTAAGTAAGGTCAAGGATGGGTAGCATGTCATTTGTGGAAAGAAATTAAAAATCTTGTAGCAATTTCCAATTACTCCAGTGTTATGATCTGAAGAATTGATACGAGTAGATCTTATTCATCAACTCTGCTTGGTCTCCCAAAAATGACAATCTCAAATCACAAATTCTGGTTAATTTCAGAGATCATCAGTCTTATCTTATAACCACAATAATTGTGATATCTGAAAAAATGAAACTAGTCAGGAACAATTCTGTCTTCTGGGAGTAGAAAGATAGCTGCATTGACATGCATCTACACAAACAGAAACACCGTTAGACTAGAAGCTGATTATGCTCTAGAAAAAGTAAACTAGTGTATTAGTTTGATGTCAAAGGTTTGCTTGAACTGCACTAAAACAAAGGAGACTAATGATTTCTACCACATGATGCACAGTGACTTGCAGCAGACTTTGTCCTTTGCTTCTGGTTTACATTATGTCGCTTCCCATGTGCCTTTCTTCCACAACCATGCAAGAAAAAACAAGTGTATCAAACATGCTCTTTTCAAGGCTGCATTATCTCCCCAGATTTTCATACCCTACTCAGAGAGTTTGCATGAATCATCAGGAACATCTGCCTCATGTAATGAAATGCAATGAAAAAGATCTTAAAGCCAACACCAACCCCAAACTAAAAAGTTGATAAGGGGTAACCAGCAACTATTGTTTATTTGTAAGTAGCTTTAAAATGTACTCACCAGAGTTGAGGAATAAATAAATTGTAGCCCCCAATTCATGGATAATTTGACAGAAAATTAGGATTTCTGCTTCATAAAATATCTCAAAAAGAATTTTGGACCAATGAAGAGTGTTTCTTCTTCGAAAAGAAGCTCAACCAGAAAACAGATGTTCACCGATTCCAGGAGGATGTAAGCAATACCAGGACTTGCAGAAATGCAAGGCAGGACTGTCCCATAGCCACAGGTGCTGGAAAATGTACACTATATTTTATGCGTTCATGGTAGGGCTGCCCAGAGCTTGAGAACATGGGCATCTGGGGTTCCTGGTTTACTGACAATCATAAGGAAAGGCCCCCAAAAGCTTAACTCCTAGCAGATCACCTAAAGAGCTGCGTAAATGAAAGGAAAATCTGAAAATTCATCAGAATAAGTTGTATTGTTCTGAAAGCCTTTCAGTTACCATAAGAGTATTCCCCACCCCCTAAAAGAAGTGTTTTAAAATAAGAAAAGACCCATTTGTGAGAATTTAGTTAGCAGGGACATTGAGATCCTCTGACTGAACTTGCAAAACATTGTTACATTACTTCTATGAGCTAGCAAGGCAAAATATCAAATGTATAGAAGATAGAGAGTGCTAAGCACACAGAAAAATTACAGAGGGATTTTCCTGCATTTTCTAACACAATAATCTATTAATAATACTTTAGATATGATCTTATGATGTTATACAATGTGCAAGTCCTAGTGTTCAGATAATTAAAGCAACATTTTAAAAATGCATTCTGGCTAGCAGGGAGGGATTATGCATGGATTGTTTTTAATCTTCAAAAGATCAGATATATAAAAAAATTAATCTTTCTATTGCTTTGTATTTAACCTGATATAAAATGTAAACCTACATTTTTTCATCTCAAAATGAATGACTACCTTATATACCAAAAAATTATTTTGCAAATTTTCATCCTAAAATCTTCATAGTACTAAGATAGCAAAGCAGGAAAATGTCTTATTTACTAAAAGAATCATCAGTTTTATGTAGGCTTGCTTAGATTCTTCTCTGTAGAAACTATGTCTAATTCAGATTAAAATGTCATTTATTTCCCTGTAGGATCTCAGAGAATGTGCAAAGGCCCTTTCCTGCAGGGAATTTCACTTGTCGCTGGTCAGCATAGCACATCAAAATAGTCTGTAGATTCTGTGTGATCTAATTAAACATAATTATACAAGTTAAGAAACTTACCTAAATGATTGTACTTCGATCAACCCTTTGCTATACCTTTTAACAGTTATCCACATCACTTCACACTATGTTTATAGGATAAATAGCAGACACAATACAACTGCACACAGAAAAGACATGCACAAAATGGAAGCACAGAGAGGAAGATATGCTCTTAACCCTTAAAATAATTTAAAACATATGGGAACAGCTAGGTAAGAATTTTATGTAACAGTAAAGCAAAACCTAGTATTAAAATAAAAAGCCTTTTGCACCCATAATCTCCCATTTATTTTTTTTTCTGCTTTTCTTTTTCAACAAGAATACTTTTTCTTTGTGATTATCCACACCATAACCACCAGCTGATGGCTTTTGTCAGCTGAAGAAAATCCTGACCAGAAGTACTAAAACAGTACTGTTTGGGAGTCTAGGTGAAATAAAGAAGCTTTTTATAACGTTCCAATACACCCACTCAAACAAACAAACAAACAAATAAACAAACAAACACAGGCCACCAAAAAACCCACCCAAAAAAAAAAAAAATCCGTGGACATCCACAACTGTCAGCTTTATAGGGCCCCTGCAAGGCAGCCTTGAGAGCAACCTTCGGCATCTGCTCCTCCAATTTGCATAAGTAATTGGTAAGTGATTAGGAGCACACGCTGACAAAAACAAGCTCAGCATGTGATGGAGTGGGCTGATTCTCTTGCTTCAAATTACACAGAATTTCAGAAAGATTTTGAAAGAATGATTACTTATTTAAAGAGTTTATGACCTTCAGATTAACAGATATCCATGACCTGTCTCAAGAGTTATGTTCCTGAGGGTGATAAAACTGCCAGTAATGAACACAGAGCAAGAGACAGAGCTTTCAGTGCAGCCAGGGCAGGTTTTGGGGACTTATTTCCACAGGAGACCACTGTGACCTTCAGATCACCCTACAAAATGCACAGGTTTGCTTTCTGAATTCATTCTTACCAAGCAACATGATGGGATGAGAAGAAACAACACAGAAAAGGAAGCCTACTAGACTACCATTCACTCCAGAGAGGAGAAAGGACTGTGTCAAGGCTGTTGTACTAATCTGCAACTGCAGTTTTGGGACTGATACCTTCAGTCAACCCTGTTAAGTTCATCAGTAAAAAAAAAGGATTCTATTTTATTTTATATTGTAAGCTTCCTCCTTTCTCAGTGCTGTCTAGTCAAAGTCTACCTTCACTTCGGAGTAACCCACGTCATGGGCACTTCCTCTTTGCACAAGTCAGCCTCACTGGGATGCCTGCACCACAGAGCAGCATCAGAGCCACTCTGGGGTCCTCAGCTGGAGCTGCTCATGTGACATTGGGCTATGACCCCAGCTCTTTGTGAGAACATAAAAAAACTTGATTTCTCCATCTACTTCTCAGCAGCTGCCTTTTCATCCCACAAGAGCAGACTTTGAAGAGTCACGCATTTAGCTGTGCTGCCTGGCCAAAGCCAAAGCAGAGCCTTCTGACCTATGGCTTGGGGACACCACTGGCTTCAGTACCTTGACCATCTTTGAAATATCTAAAAACTGGGCAACAGGTACATGGGATGCCCTGACCTCAGTATGGCTTGAGATCATGCTGGCAGATGATACCTATGTCAGACTGCAGCAGGGGTCCAAGAGGCTGTGTCCAGCCCCCTGCACTGTCCTGTGGGCTGCTGTGGGGAGGCAGGGCCTGAAGGATACTGTCTGTGGGAGGTATGTCCCCGCTCCTTTCCTCCCTTCCCATTTTAACTGGTTATAAACACAGAAGACAACAGAACAGCTGGGTGTTCACGAGACAGGACAGGTGGCCTGTAGGTCCAATTCTCCCTTCGGTTGCAAGAATTTGTGTGGAGCAACATTTCAGCTGCCTGAGGATGCAACAAAGGTGCATGATGGGCCCTTCAAACCAGCTCTGCTCCTGGTAAAAGGCAAATGGCAATTGAACCTTGAGCTGGGGATGGAGAGGAGAGGTAGGGATAGTTCAACTGAGGGATGAAATCATCTGAATTAAGATGATATGATTTTCAAAAATCTAGTTTTGCAGTAGAAAACTGTAATAAAACAAATTTGAAGATGTTATCTATACACATACAAACTGAAGTGATCATTTTATTTTTATTTCTGACATTACTTCTCACAATATTCAGTCAAGACAGAATTACTGAAAGTACTACTAACCTGCTGTAATTACCAGATATAGTCATATTAAAATGATTTCATCACCTCAGGGGGAACTGAGTGAACGTTGACTTAGTTTAATTTGGGCAGATTCATATCCCAAGAATTTGCCCTTTAATTTCCTTGAAAAATATGGATAAGAACTATGTAAATAAAATTATTCTCAATGACAATAATCTGCGTCATTTAGGCAGAAGCATGGAGTTTCACAAGTTACGAGAAATATAAAGGCAGAATCCCTTTTTTCTTAGGTGGCCACTTACAACCACCTCTGCTC
>KL280461.1:22836-34798 GCA_000699545.1 Podiceps cristatus | reverse complement strand
AGGAATTCTTGTTCTGCAAGTATTCCTTCCACTCATTACATCACAGGCTACAGTGTACCAAAACATATAACAAACCCACCTCCTCCTGGTCCTTCCCTTCCCCTTGTTATTGACAACCTGATATGTGAGAGAGGGAAAGATAAGCAGAGCATAGAAAGTAACATAATTTCTCTCATCCATTGCCCTCTCTTTGGACTGCGTATATAAGCCTCTTCAGAAACTGTGTCATTCCTGTTTTTGTGCACATACTGCTTTCAACCATATGAAATTACATAGAAAAAATGTAGTAGGTCCACATACTCTGTTACATTTGTACCAGGGAGAGCTTGTGGTTATTCAGGGTGGGCAAAATTTGCTACCTTTTAGCTGCTGACTGAGGCAGCCAGTATGCAAAGACAGTTGCGGGCCCAACAGAGGCTGCTTTTCAGTGGTTACACCAGTTACTTCTGTGTCCAGAATACAACCATCCCAATATATTAGGTGCTGAAAAAAGAGAAGGGTTATAAGTCAGCATGAAATGGCTTCAGTGAACATCTGCTGTAAGCTCTCTGTGTGGCAGTAGATGAATGTGAACTCTTGGAATTAATCAAGCAGGGCATGACCTTACTGAAACATTTATGAAAAAGCAGTTGCACACCATGGCAACAGAGTCTCTTCTCTCTCTCTCTCTTTCAGATGCAGAGGGTGGCTCTTCACCAGCCCCAGCTTCCACACTTCTCTGGGGAACAAAAGGGACAAGGAGTGCTATTGATGTAATTGTTTTTGTGAACTGCACAGGTCACTCTCAAGCATTTGAACTGGTGAGTACCTGGTCTTCCTCATGGTCTGTAAGCAGCTGTGTAGAGCTCTCCCAGTGTACTGTATAATTTTGTTGATAGTCACAAGCAGGCAGGTTTCATTATAATCACAGTGAAAAAGAGAAAACACTGTACTTTATTAATTTGGTGTCAAATACAACCACCTCAGAAGAGTAGCCTATGTGTTGTGGCATTCTTTTCCATTTCACTTCTCTCATGGCATATTTTTCAGCACTTTCTAGAGTCCAGCAGATCCCAGTGAAGGGCAGGGTTGAGTTGATGTTTGTGCTGAGCAGGCACCTCTTGGTCTGTGTTAGAGGGAGGTCATAAAGCTCTTAATCTCAGACTCCCATTTTCAGTCATGATAAATTTGCACCCTCACCAGAGAGCTTGTCATAGGGTAAACTTTTTCAGACAGCCACTGATTTTGTTTTCACTGCAGCTTTTGATAGTCACTCTTCTCTTCTAAACTAAGACTGTCAGTGCTACCTCTGCCACGATGCAGGCAATGTTTCTCTTGACTCTTCATGCAAGCTTGTCCATGTATTTTCTAACTTTGCATAATAATTCTCTCAGTGTTATTCATGTTTTGCTTGTTTATTTTAATCTATGTGTCCCTATCTTCATCAGTAAATTCAAAGAGGAATGACAGGTCAATTGGCACTTGCTTCAAACTTGCAAGTAGCAGCATCCATTAAAAACTAACAGTAAATTGTGGGTGGGTGAATAGTAGGAAAGATCAAAACAATTCATTTTTCACTGGAAAAAAAAATACTAAAAGGTTATGTACATTGCTAGAACAATCAACATTGGTTGTTTAAAAGTAAATCTCTACCTAAAAATATAAGGTACAGATCTTCTGGTTTATGACAGTGTTTAAATGCGTGTTTTCATACATAATGAGGTTAACCACTGTCCCATTCTCTGTTATGTTTTGTGACTATTAATCACTGCCAAGTGATACTTTATTTGTCCTCCTCCAAAACATCACTCTTTCTTTCAGAAGACCAGGCAAAGAGAGAATATAATTATACGTTTGTATTTCTACCACAGCGTTTCAAACACCTTCTGAACAATGTAGGCAAAGTGTTTCAATAGAAATAGTCACCATGTATTTTCTCCTTTACCACTTCCTTCCAGCCCCCATATTTTCACCTACTGAAAATAAAAGGTACCAAAGCAAGCTGTTACTCTGAATAAATGGCTAGTTTGACTTTGAAGGACTTACGGTGCCACATACCCACTAAATCGGTCTCCTATTTCCTGCTGCAGTAAGAAATCCTATCTGAACTAGAAAATAAACATGTGTAACACGAAGATGAGTGGATCTTGCATGTTTAAATTGTCCTGTTTCCCCTGAAATGAATCAACTCAGCCTTTCCCTCAGTAAGGATACTAATAACATTTCTCATCTCTATCCAACCTCTTATTTTTACACAGTGCAAAAAGATGGGTACCAGGACTCTGCCAGTGTAACCTGTAACTGTTAATCATAAACTTCTCTGATGGTCTCTGCATAAGTAAAACATAAGACTGATTTGTGGCAGGGGACTGGCATGAGACACAGTGACTGACTGAACCCCTAATCACCTTCATAACAAAGTATTTGACTTTCTAGTGCAGGACGCCTCTAGGTATAACATTGTGGACAGTCTTGGACATTCCTCCAAGCAGCCCTTGCTGTCTATAGAACAAGTGGTCAGCACTGTTTGTATAATTAAATTGTGTTGACAAACAACACAAGGGAATTTGGCCATCCCAGCAATTAGCTCTTGCTGAAGAATTAGCCAAATTACATAGACTATTTTAAGTAATCGGTAGAAGTTTTTTCTATGGATGCATGAGTTCTCAGATGCCTTCTACGTAATTTGAAATAATTGATAGAAATGGATGATGTATGTGCTAGAGTGCCCACATAAGGTTGCAGGTGATTTGAACTGTAAGCATCTGGCTGAATGACAGACTAAGGATCTCCTCTGAACCAGGCAATGATGATGTTGTAAGAACCCTTGCACTGGAGGCTCCCATCACCATCCACACAGTGACCAACCACTTTCTTTGAGAGATTCAGTTCCCTTTGTGTGCCTTATCCTCCACAAAATAGCTCAGTAAACTAAGAATTTTCTTTTTGTCCAGAAACCCTATCTGTTAATGTCTATATAGCAAAAAACAAGTGAAGCCGAATAACAGTTCCAGAAGTTCTTAGGGAGTATTCGACACAGAATAGACTAACGATAAAGATACCATATGATTACAGTGTCATTCCCTTAAGAAATGAGATGTAACAGAAAGTATTATCAATTTATGCTTGTACTCTGTCCACAATATTAGAATTAAATCTACATGGTAATCTCTGTCATGTTTAAAATATTATACTTTGTATAATCATCCATCTTTGCTGAAAAAATATGAAGGGAATAACTTTCTGCTGAACATAAAAATATTCAAAATCAAAATATTTTTTTGAAATATGCTAATTTCTGTTTTTAAGGAAAGTGTAAAGGTGCTGTTCGTTCTTTTGTGTTTATTTCATCAGTATCAAAATATTTGGTTAGAACTAAACCCCCTTTGCATGACTAAAATAAATTTTTTTGGTTTAATACTATTGCCTACTGTCATTTTTATTTTTATATCATCATAGTATCATTGTCTTTCAAAACCTTTGTTGTGGAATGGATAACAAAATGTAAAATATTTTCTTGATTTGAAATGATGTTTAAAAAGTCAATTTCTTTTTATAAAAGTTTTCTTTTGTTCCTTTTATTTTTTTCCTTCTTCTTTCCTTTTTTTTAATAAGAAAGTCCTTTCTTTCTCTGTCTTAATCTGTCTCTCAATTTATTTTTGTCATATTATTGTCAACATGAATGAACAAGGTCAGTTGAAAATGTCCCACATATCTAAAAATATTATAGAAAGCACTATGATTTCTTTGGCTTCATTGAAGCATCGCATCTTTCTGTGAATAATCTACCTTGCTTTACCGATAACATAAAGTTAGTGTTGCCTTTAGACATACATAATATTTACTGCAATGTTCCTTACTGGAGAGGATTAACGGAAGTAAAATGCTTTGACATACTTAAGGTAAAATAAGGGAAAATATTTCCATAATTTCAAAGTCATTGACAGGTAATTTAAAAAAATTCTGTTCTGTAAAAGATTTCGAAACAATGACTTTTTGTGCCTGAGAAGAAATGGCAAAATGGCACAATTTCCTAAATAGAGAAATTACATTTTCTTAGCAGATTCGAAAAGCACTGACAGACACTAGCGTAAGTGGTTGTCATACAATATTACATGGAAAGAAGAGATTTCTCGTTCTCTTGGAAGAATACAAGTTAGTGGCAAATAAAGTTTCATTTAGCTCTGGTGCAGGCCAAAAGTATAAGATAACAGAGTCAAAGAAGGCAGAAAGTTTGCATTCTTTACTAACAGTAAGCAATACAAGTAACTACAGGCAGGCCTTCAACACCATCATCCCTTTAATTTCTTGGGGATTTTGTTTGTTTGATTTTTTGTTTTTTTTTTTTTTTTTTTCACCTGTGCTGGAACTGTTTCTTATAAGATCCTCATCTCATCCTCTGAGCAAAGGGGTAAATCACGGCCATGTCATATTTCATGCCACAAGAGTACACAAAATAACACCTTTCACACTCTTCTAAATGTGCATTTAAACCAGTAGTGAATCAATATTTTATGATCCCATACACTGAGACTAAAAAGGCTTTCTCTCCAGCATGCTTGACCTAAAGGGAGGAAATGAAAAATGGTCTCTAGCTTATCTCTAACTGCCTGCCTAGCATACTAATGCTGAATCTGGAAAAATGGTAAAACTTAAAATATGCATGAAAGTCAGCCCCTGGGTTGAAGCAAGGAAAGTAATTCAATACTCCATAACCAGCAGTGCCGATTCTGCAATGGACAATCATCAGTAGCAATTGTTGCAATAGGAAATGGGTCCTTGAACTGACAGCTTGATAGGTTAAAAGCTTCTCAGGTCTCTCTGAAACTTTAAAGCCTGAAGAAAAGAACATTATCCTCATTCTGTTTTACTTTCTGATAATCCTTCTTCTTCACCAGGATAAACTCTTGTTCCACAGACTCAGTATTTATACATCTATTGTTCATTGTTTTACAAAACGCAGAAACTCTTCAAAGATCATTTAGCAATGTTCCAGTCTCAAAGTGTGTATGTATGTGTGTGCATTATTCAACTTAGATTTAATTTATGATCTACAAAAGCTTAAGAAGCAGCCATGATCAGAAAATACAAAATGTGTTAATTGAACTTGATAGTACATACAAACATGCACATACACGTATACACACACATTTACATTTACATATACATGTAAAAGTGAAAACATTCAGCTAAGGGATGGTTAGAAATACATTGTAACAAAGGCAAACCTCCTTCCCCCCCCAACCCCAAAACATTTCTCAGCATACCTGAAAGCTAACACAGAACAGATAGATGTGCAACTTCTATTCAGGAATTCTCCCTAGCTCCTGTTAAGTTTACTAGGTTTTCTAATGAACCTGTTACACTAACTTAGGAAAAAAGATGGGTTGGCAAAAGTAACATTTTCCTGCAAACAAATAACATCTTACTTTCCTTGGTATGGCTAAGAAGGATTATACTGACAAAACAGATGAATGTCAAACCAGGGAGAGTTATACAAAAAGTCTGAATGCTACTGATCCGAAAAAGGTGGAAAGGCCATCTTTTGGGTAAAGTGAACATTAACAATAAAACTAGTACTTGATTCCAAATGCTATGAATTACAAGGTACTTCCGTGATTGTAACTGTTCCCTTACATTCTCTGTATGTATGAAGAGAGTTTTTCCTCTTCATTTCTTCCAAACTGAGAAAGCCCCTCACATCTCTGCCTCTTACTGCCTGGAGAAACAGGTCTTGCTGATGAAGAGGCCTGAGACATAAACAGCAGATAACAAATTTCTGTCTTACTACATTTTTCTGCCAACAAACATGCCTTTACAGGGAGAAAAAAAGTAGGCTACCTCTAAAATCCTTTACCCTTTCCTGCAGGAATGTATCAGACTCCTGTGACCTGAGCATAGCATAAATATTTCCTGACTAGTCCAGTATTTCGGTCCTGAGATCACCTGAGAAGCAGCCTGGATATGTGAGGCCAACCCATATCCTTACTTACTATTTAAAGCAACTTCTTTGCAAGTACAAGTTTTATATCAGTGTAATAAGTTCAGCTCTGAAATATTAAGGAAATATGAACTAATCCACAGGTATATTTTAGACCATTAAAGTAGTTATTTTGAGCTTTGATTCCCATAGACAGGACTCATTACTGTAGTGAATACAGACCGGGAAGGAAAACATCAACTTACACATCAGATTTTAGGGAGAGAAAAATGAATGACTTAATGCCCGTTAAAAATGTAAACAAATTCAAGGGTTGGTTTTGTTTTTGGGTTTTTTTTTGATTTATAGTCAGTTGATTTTTCATCAGTGGAAAAACATTCACTGCTTGTTCCTTTTTTGTACCAGATGTGAGTGGACATTCCTGAGGATAACATCTCAAAGCAATGTGCAGTTCAGTCATTTGAATCTGAAATCATTTGACAGAGTGAAAGGTTTGCCTCATGAGCACAGACTAGCTTTTTTGGAAAAAGGTGAAGCATGAAGCACCTTCTCAAGCTCACCACTGGGCTGATTAATGGACATATTCAGCCTTAAATTTTAACAGTGGATTTTTCCTTCAAATCCTGTTGAGATCCTCCTCTCTACAGAGGTTATTTTCTCCATCTGAGTGAAGTGAACTTCAGGGATTTTCTTTTTTTAGCTTCTTTTCATAGTCACATTATTTTATCTTTTGTTTTGAGGTGTTACTGAAAACTCTCTTCCTCAGGTCCTGTTCTTCATGTCCGCTTTAGAGCACATGCAGAAACAATAGTCCCTTGCTTTTGGCTCGTTTAATCACTTCCAGTGTCTTAGATGGTAATGACAGAAAAACCTACATGATTCTGAAGGGCAAGCCAAAAGGAGAAGAGAAACCTGTCAGTTGCAATGTTTATGTCTTAATCTCTGCTGACACATTGAAAATCTATGAAATAAATGGTTCTTTACAAGGTGTAGAAGTGACTGAAAAGTTAATAGGAGCATTAATTTATTAATTTCTTATCTGAAACTTATTAGAAGTAACAGGTAGGCTGCTTAGGCTTTGCTCTGAACCCTAAACAGTACCCATTATCTAAATATCATTTGAATTAAGATAGTATAATAATTCTAGCTTATCTAGCTTTATCAACTCTGTTAAAATATTCTTACTTGTTCACAGCATATTATGGGAAAAAGAATATGTGTTTTAAAAAATGAAAATTATAACAAGGCAGAAGGCCTTCTGCCCCACATGAAAGCCACTTACGGCATTATAATCAAATGCCCAGCCTAGCCCAGAATAAGGATTTAAAAGATTTCTTTCTTTCTACACTATATTCACCATGTCATGAGCTTGTCTGTGCAGTCACTTTGCCTTGGGATTATTTGTATATGTGAGAGCTCACCAAAGGGAGTCACAGTTGCAACATTATTGAACTGTATGAACCATCCTAACTTGTTTAGGATCTGAAAAATAAAATCTTAAAAAAGTAGAAACAAGTGTACATATCCAGCCAGCATAAACTAAGAGAAATAAACAAAGAGGTAAAGAGGAGAATTTGTTAAAAAAAAAAAAAATCCTAAATGTTGAACAGCAAATCTGAAAACAAGCAAAAATAAAAATAAGCCTGTAGCGCGCGCACACACCCACCCACACCCATCTATTTGCTGTTGTCTGTGTATGACTTTGGCAATATAAGGTAAAACTGCTGACGTTTTGGAGGTATCAGTTTTACCATTACTAACAATAACCGCTGTTGAAGAAGTCAATAAACAGAAAGGAAAATATAAATAAAAATACTCTTGTCATATTTGGATATAGTCCCTAGGCAGACATGCTTTAAGTGAAAAAAAAGAGCCATCGGCTGCAGCGAGGCTTTGGCTCTGCAGTTGAGATTTCCATGCAAGCTCATCACATTCCAGACACTTCTTCCTGAGCATATTCAAATTCCTTGATTCTTCTTCCACTTCATAAATAATGTCATTTATATTTCAGTGGGATAAGTCCAAAAGTAGGTGCAGGCTAACAGAGTGTGCCAGTGGCACAAACTGAGTAGGCATTTAAATAAAGCATAAATAGCAAAATATCTTACGGAAAAACTGAATGCTCCTGAGAACTGAAGTATCAGAGACAGAACAAAATGCAATGGTGCAATGAATAAAACTGTGTAATTAGTCCTCAATTTGCTTTTGTTCTAAAGGAAAGAAATAGAGTCATTAGCTGCAACCAGAGAAGAGATCAGAGTGGAACATTTGATCCTAGAACAATCAATATAGATGAAGTAAATATATAGCAGATGAGGTATTTCCATTACAAATAGGAAGTTATTAATGAAGTCATGCTTGCCATTACCAAGACCTCATGTGGGATATAATTTTGTTCAACCCTATTTGACAAAGACATATTTAGAATTCAACAGCTTCCAAGAACAGAAATTAGGCCGACCCAGAGAAGGAATTTTCTGTTATGGGTGGAAACTGAAGAGGATTGGCTCTTTTAAGCAACAAAATGAAGACTGAGAGACGATGTAAAGCTGTCTTAGATGTACATATAGGAGGTAAAAACACATGGAAGAAGCAGCTGTACTTAGGGCGGAGAAAAAGCGACTGTGAGGGAATGAGAAGAACTTGAGGCTGAAAGCAGGAAGCAGTTTCCCACGGGAGAGCTACCCTCTAATTCCACCCTCCTTCGCGTGCCCTTCCCTTGGACACTACCATATTACAGAGCTTGTTCACTTCCGTTGTGAGAGGGAGACTGCATGTAACTCTTTATATTTACCCTGCTTTGTGACTTGGATCTTCTTAGCAATTTTCAGTGTATGTGATGAAGTAGTCTAGATAAGCAGATCCTTATTATCAACAATCCCTCTCAGAGGTACTGAATAGTAGACTAGCAACTTATTCTGCTGCTTCTATTTCAGAGCCATAAATATCTCTGAATATCTTACTCCTCCAGATTCACTATAAAGTTTTATCTCTTATGCAAAGCTGTAACTGTAATCAACATCTACTGTCCGGTTACATATGTGAAGACATATTGTATTCTACTGCTGGTTTGGCACAAGTAAGATCAAAGAATTAATGGAGCACTGATACAATACTGTTATCAATTGTGTTTTTATTAAACTTCTGTGTAACAGTAGTTGACATAATGCTGGTTAATTTGGATTATGTAATTTTTAAACCCACTAATTAACCTTATATCTTCCCAGCTCCTGAGTGAAAAATCAGTGTATGAATTTATGATGATATCCTTGGTAGACTATACATCCATATCAAAGACATACTCGAGGCCAAATTATGAAGGTCTTTCTCATGAAGATTGCCCCTCTGATATTTCAAATGGCAAGCAGTCATCACATTCCAGCATAACACACATTATCCATATGGAATTCATGCTATCAGGATTGCCTTTGAGGCTGCAATTGAAATGTCTTCCTGTGTTGCTAAACATACTAGCAAGAAGGTGCTCAAGAACTAACCTCAACAGAGTAAAAAGGCAAACAGCTACACCTCTTATGTTGCCTGTCTCTTGTGTCTTGTTCAAAACCTTGAGTCCAGAGCTCCAACAAAGAGAATAAAAGCGGAAGCTTAGCAGAAGACATTGGGAAAAAGGTTGCAATCCCTCACAACATACTTTCTCATTTAATCAAATCTTATTTGATTTATACTTATACCGAGGAGTATTTAATCCATGTGTTTTGTTAACAGCATTCAAAAGTAGCATACATTTCTGGTCATAAAAATGTAAGACATCACAAACTGTAATGTTAGTCTGTGGGAAAATAGCATATGAGTAACTAGATAACTTCTGTTTGAAATCATATCCTTCAGTGCTACTGGAACCCACAGAGCTTGTTTTTCTTCAGCAAACATATCCTTCCAACAAGGAGGTGTGAGGAAATAAGAAATGAGATATGTAGCCAGTTAGCCCAGATGAAACTTGAATTTTTCAATCACAAATATAAATGTAAACTTCATTTTCAAAGGCAAAGTGGGAGGAAATGGAATACCATGTACAACTCCTGCTGTTATTTGCTTGTGTGTAAAACCCCAAGGGTCTTCTTAATCCACATAACTTTACATCTCAGTATTGCATTTGGAGTCTGATCCAAAGTGAGTGGAAAGATCTATTTTGCAATAAGGTGTCTAAATGTATAAATTTATGTGTTTTTTAGAACTGTTGAATAGTTGTAATTTAAAATTATTATTTTTGGTTGGGTTTGTGGGGTTTTTTTGTTGTTTTGTTTTGTTTTTAAATGTTTAGAACTCATGAACATTGGGACAATTAATTACATGCTTTCACATGGGTTTGGATGACTAATTTCGGAAACCTAATTTGACAAAAGATGGTGCCTGTGGTAAAAATAATGCTCTCAAAGTTAAAAGCACTCCAACTATCACTGCAGCTTTTGTATATTAGTCACTGAAGCATGACTGTGGTCAGTAAGTGGTATTAAGTTAATACTGCCATGATTATTTACAAATGGAGTGCGGTTAAATTGTTTGTTAATGTTTTGGCACTATGGCGTGACGGAAACAAGTGCAAGAACAGAGATCACTCATTCCCTTTGCAGCTGCCCACACGTCTCCAATATTTAATTTCAGACTTAAAAGAGTTTGCCTTAAAGATGACTGAGAAAATATTTTGGTTTACTGGGAAAAGAAGGAGGAATGGTTTAGCTGTTGTGGGATGAGTGTATTTTTGATGCAAGGATTAGAGGAGTGTAAGAGGTTACTAAGACTATAAGCTTTGAAGGTAGGTTTTTTCCAAGGGAGCAGAGGTTTCCTCAGAGGTACAGACATACGGGTTGCTGAGGGAAGATATTCTTCTGATGGAGATGTGTACTTTCTCTTGTGGTCCTACTTACTCGTTTTGCCTCAAGAGAGAGGAAAGAAGGCACATTACCGGGGAGGAATTACAAGATCACAAAACATAGGGTTTGTGCTGTGTCAGGTAGGACTGCACAGCAAAAGTGCAGTATTGTCTATGAATTCTTGGCAAGAAAGCAATAGTGGCACGTTGCAGTTACGTATCTACTTCATCTTTTCTTTTCATGCAATACAGAAGCAGCTACTTAAAAGTTTTTAGCGAGAAATGTTATTTAAACTACCCGGGAATCTAATTTCCTATTGTTCCACACCTTTATGTCAGTTATAATGCTCAAGTAAAAGGATCAAGAAGCACAAGAAGAGCAGTAGCATAATGGAAATGACTGTCTTGAGACGCTGAATCTTTCGTCTCTCTGTGCTGATTTAGTATCTTCCTGACCCCTCTGCAACCTTAAAACAGAGTTAGTCTCTAAAAGCTTATTTAATGCAGAGAAAGGTAGATATGCTTTTTGAACTCACAAAACTGCACTTATTTTAATCTAAACTAAATACTGGCATTCTTTTCACCACTAATTACATGACGCCTGGTAGTTTGCCAGAATAATATTTGTCACTTCTGATTAGTGTTCTATCATAAAACGACTCATTCAAGCACTTACAGAGAAAAGACCATATAAAATAGATTACAACATATTTTCCTGTATAAGAAGTATTAAACTCTGTAAATAGAAGAAATAAACTATTAGTTTATTAATAGTTTATTTAGTATATTAATAGTTTATTTCTTCTATTTACAGAGTTTAATACTTTATAATGATACTATAAACCAAAAGATAATTCATTTGAATTATCCAAGGCAATACAATGTTAAAATGCATAATGATTGGATTGTCCGTGTTTGCTAATCAAATTCCACACATTACCCATTCAGTTTATATTTATATAGTTTTAATAATTAACAAAATAAATAAAAAACCACTCTACAGCTGGGTTAACTGTCTACTAACATATCCATGGGGTTTTTGTGTTGGTTGTTTTTGGGTTGGATACCCATCTGTGACATTTCCTTTAAGCTTTGCAAAATTTTGCAGAGTTACAAGAGAATGCTATGAGAACAAGAAACAACTTTACAGATTTGCTGGCTTTAACTGGTTCCTTTTTTTTTTTTTTTTTTTTTTTTTTCTTTAGACGCCC
>KL280461.1:0-16851 GCA_000699545.1 Podiceps cristatus | reverse complement strand
CCTGCCCTCTTTATTATTTCTTCACATTATCCAAGACTGGCTGTGAAGGCAGCTTTCAGACCATCCTTGTGTATTTCTCAAGAAGGAAAATGACTTGATGACCAAGTAAACACTCTGCTATTGTGCCTCTGTCTCTGCCTGTGGATGAGTCACATTGCCCAGGTTCCCCAGACTTCTCTGTTTTCTCTTTCCCAATAACACAGAACAGAACAGAACAGAACAGAACAGAATAGAATAGAATAGAATAGAATAGAATAGAATAGAATAGAATAGAAGCATTTTAGTTGGAAGACCTTTAAGATCAGCGAGTCCAGCTGTTTGTTTCACAAACAGAAGCATACACAAGGCAGGGCTTGACCTTTTTAGAGGTTCTTGATGTCTTTTCTTCCACCCTTTATTGCAAAAACAATGCAGAAGGCTTAGGCAAAATTCTTTCTCTCATCTGACAAGATTCAAACTCACATTTCCCTGGAAGAATAGATCTGTGTACCTGTCTGCCTTCAGGGACATCTCCTACATTTGGGTATTTTCAGGAAGAAGTTTGTTTTATTCCACAGTAATATATTGTACTTACATACTAACAGGACAAAAATAGATTGAAGGAAAAATAGAGCAGCCATCCTTTAAACTTATTAGAATGAAGCAGTGAACATTTTTACTATGATCTCTGTTGACCCAAATCCATAAAATCTCCATCTTATTTAAACTAAAATTATATAAAAATAATTTATGCATGGTTTTCCTCATAGCATGCCTGTTTTCATCTCATATCACTAAGAACTAAGCCAGTGGGGTTTGAAAACCTATTTAGAAATATTTGTTTGTAACAAATGACTTCTGATATCTGAATGCTCTACAGTGCTGATACAGGTAAAAGAAACTTTGTGATATTAGTCAATGGCAGTACCAATGACACTGTCCCTTCAGGCCCAAGTCTTTCAAGAAGTAGAGCAGTCTGTTACTGGACATAAGATATCAAAAGTATTATTCACCTTCTAGATGTCCCCAAAATGTAGAGTATTTCTGCACTACCTAGATTTCACCCAGCATCTTAGGAAAGTGTTAGTTGTAATAAAATACTTCTATTGCTAAGACTTAAGACACTACTTCTTATATAGCTTGGCTTTTCCCTATCTTCAGAGGAGCATTTTAATGGGAAAGCTTAAAAGAGGAGAAAATCAGACAATGATTACATTAAGAGCTACAGTCCTTACTGTCAAGAAATATTTATACCTTTACAAAGTGATGATGATTTTACTTAAAGTAAAATGTTAAAAACGTGAGAAACTAATATTCATTTAAGAAGGTATTTTACTTTGTGGGAAATTGAAGGAATGGTGAATTCAGGTTTACCTGCCAAGCATGTTTTCATTGACTTTCTGGATGAATGTACAATGAACAGAATCTCAATGAATAAGGAACTGCTATTTCATTAAGTACCTAAACGAATTTATACTACTTAATATAACTAATCATTATTGACACTTACTGAATATTTATGCAGGATCCTGGGACTTATACAGAATCCTGTGCTGCTGTGAAGCCTTTTTATGAGCCAAAGAAACCCAAGCCAGATAAATTAATAGAACCTAGTTACAGTTACTTTAATTTTTTTGGACAGAAGTCATAGTTCACAAGATTCCAGGCACAACATTTCAGGTTAAAAACTCAGAATATTCCCTGAAACAAATTTAATTATTTTAATTTGTTTCTAATACTTCTATAGTACTTGGTAAAAAAGAAACATATGTTATAAACCAGAAATAATATTATACCTCTAATCTTGATTTGTGTCCAATATTTACTGTATCATCTTCTGATACTTGATTGGTATGCATAAGAATCTGTATCTCACAACCCTTTCTGAATTCCCATTTAAGTTTTATTTTCTTTTTGGCTTCAGATTTGTATGCTGTTGCCATAAGACATATAACATGTCTCCCAGAGCTGAAGTTTACAAAAAAAGTTAGAGCAAGAAGTGATTTTTTTTTTTTTTTTTATATATAGTGCGGCCATTGAGGAAAACACCGAAGAAATTAAAAAAAAGTGACAAAAAGA
The DNA here is from genome assembly GCA_000699545.1 of Podiceps cristatus. Lineage (NCBI taxonomy): Eukaryota > Metazoa > Chordata > Aves > Podicipediformes > Podicipedidae > Podiceps > Podiceps cristatus. The sequence goes on along the minus strand of KL280461.1, from coordinate 14,793 downwards.
ACGGTCTTTGAATATAAAAAATGCTGAATTCAATTCTCTGATTCTTTTTATTACCTCAGAAGTTTCTTTCTTCTCTCCCTTTGCAATGTAAGTGCTAAAATGGTCCTAACAGCCCCATTGTTTCTCTGTACACTAATAACAATGGTTTGTTGATCTCGGGTAACAGAAAGACATTCATGAGCTGAACTAAGTAATCACTTTGTTTTTAACACTGAAAAAAAATAGAACAATTCATTTCTATTTGATTACCATGGATAGTTCTTTTAGAGTTTACTAATAATGAATACCTTTTCCCACTGAAGTGGCATTGATCACAAATTTACACTGTTGCCTAACTGATTTGACATGACGAATGCCACAGACCAGACTCCTAAAGCCATTGCTTTTGCATATGTACAGCAAAATCAATTTATAAGGCAATCCATACTACACATGTAGAGAACTAGTTATTAACACAGTATTATAAATGTCAATCCCTTCAAGAAGATTTACTCTCGCTGAGTAGAATTATGCAACTTATTTCATTAACTTAAAAGAGGTGCACTGACTTCTTTCCCTTCTTCTTCCCATATTACCTCTTTCCTAATCCTCCATCTCCACTGTGAATGTCATGAAAACTAATCGATCCATTTCAGTTTAGGAGAAAATACCCTCAATTGATGTTTTAGCTGTCTTTTTAACAATGTTAAATGGTTGGAAACTGTTGAAGTGAAAGACTTTTACTGCTTGCTGCAAGTGAATAGTGTAAACGGTATTGATCTGCTATGAGGGCTTTACAGTAGGGAAACATTCAGCAGATTATTTAAAGTGTAAATACCTATTTGATTTATTTTTGGCTTTTATCCAGACATTTATAAGATGGCTTTCTCCTCCTTTGCAAAGCTTTCTTTAAAAATACAAATGGCATTCAGGCCTCTCTTACAGATGGACTTGCTCCTGTTTTCATCAGTAAATGCTGAAATCCTCCTAGCGAGAAAAAGAAATAAAGTGGAGGACAGAGGTTTGATGGTCCTGTAAGTGATAAAACTGAGAACTGAGCATCAAGATAAGGAAGTGAGAAAAGATTCACTACTTCAAAGTTGGAGCCAGATGCCAGAAGGCAAAGCTAGAGATACTAGAAGGCACAGCCTTGTGTCTTCAAGTTGGCTACGTGCTTTTGATAACATCCATCTGGAAATTCTTAAAGGGACAACCCAGTGATCGCAAACCTTGAACAATGAGACCTAAATGAAGCCCAGGGGCTGGGATTATGAAAAATGTTATTTATTATGAAAAAATGTTATTTATTATGAAAATTGTTATTACTATTATGAAAATCAGCATGCCTGATTTTTCATGTATGAGAATATGAAGGACTATTCCCCTTTAGTCATGACTTGTTTAAAGCTTTCCAGAGAAAGGAGAGGTTTGATTGCTTTCAATATACTGCATCTAATTAATTTGCTAATAAATCTGTACAAACAAAAAGGCAGAAAGTGCTGCTAGTGATTGTACGATTAACTTACATTATTTTATGCTTTTATTCTTATTTACTGGTTATGCAATGATTCACTGGGCTCAACCAAGAAGTCAGTCCATTGAAAATGTTTTTTTCTTAACTGTTTTCAATTGTGGACTGCAGAGCGAAGTACTTTGAACTCCTTCACAGAGGCACACAATAATCAGATCTAGCTTCGGCTAATGTGACAGAAAAAAGACAAAGGTTTTTTTCTCCTCTCAGAGCAAGTCAAAGTGTACCTCAATGCACCTAATGCAGAAGACCAGATCGTACAGGATTTCAATGTAAACTGACAATAAAAGAGATGAATTAGCATAACTGACTGTTTCACTTATGAAGATTAAATAGCCTTTTACTGCAGATGTTTGCCAAGGAAAATGCTCCCTAGTGGAAGACTATAAGCAGTTAAGATAGATTTGATGAGGATTTTAATTGCTGTTATGCAATTGGTAATGGAAAGTTTTTATTAAATGTCATGCAAAAGCCAATCGATATTTTGGAGCAAAAAAGCTCTTGGTTGTGCAATGCTTGGATATTTTGCTAGCAGTATTTCAGGCAGCAAGGAGATACCTTCTTAATTTTCCTGCTCTCTGACTTTTTAAAACAATTTCCTTAGGAAGGCCAAGTCACATTTCAGTGATGGAAAAGCAACTGTGTAAAAAAAAAACCTAACTCACGTCATTTTTTTCTCCTGAATGTACCTGAAAAAAACTGCGATGTTGATCGCCATCTCCCTGTTAAGAAGCAACTAAGTAGTTTGAACACTCCTTTCCAGAAAGACACAAACAGATTAATCTAACTTGTTCACACGATGGTAATTTGCTTTGCACAGGAAACACCTAAGAGCAGTGCTATAGAGTGTTACAGGGTTTTTCAAACCCTCCCCTAGAAGCTGTTCCATTTTGCATGAAACTATTAAATATTCACCACCATGCTTGCCAGAAGGGGAGAGGGAGGGAACATAGCTGCATAACATAATGGCTATCTCTAAGAGACCTTGCTTTCTTGCTTCAATGGATACTTCAATTCCCTGCTCCAGTTGGTTCAGGAGCTGGGACCCATGTCTTCTCCCTCCCAAGTGAACACAGTAACAGACTATAACATTCTGCTTAGCTTCTCCTCTGGAATAATTATTTACTGGGCCTTGCAAAGTGCAATAACAACATTAGGTTAGTAGAGCACTCACAGCAGAGATGGGTATTCAACTCTTCCTTCTCTGCCTGCTTGTTTCTCTGAAGACAAAGAAAGGATCCTGCTGTCCTGCCTGCCCAAGGACTGCAGCTACTGAAGTACTAAGAATAAAGAGAAAAGAACAGCACCCTCTCGGTCACACTTAGAATGCCCTTGTCCAAATGCAGTGATGTGTTCTCCAAAAATTTACCTTAAATAATGTGTGTGAGGACACCGGTGTAATTTATGTGTAGAAGAGTGTAAATGCTCATTAGCTAGGAATGTCCTGCAGGCACAGGGTCACTGAAGAGGTATAAACTGTTGGGGTGGGGCTGCAACTGAGCAGGGTGTTTAACCAAAAGAAAATTCTAGAAGGGCTACTGCACATTAGATAAGCTTCTTCAACAAAATATGAGACAGAAACTGTTTGCTGAGATTGCATCATGCTGGCTGTTTTGGGGAAAAAATTAGAATTTTAAACGTGAAAACATATTGGAACCAAACAAATAATTCAGTGATGCTTCTTCTAAGGTGGACAATTTCTTGGTAGGCAGCCCTAATTGCTGCAATAGCTTTTAGGTGTTCTAATGCACTCAAGTGAATTATGCACCACACTGCTTCTGAATGACACAGCCATTTCTGACTCCATTAATATGGAAGATTTCAGCCAAATGCTTTTAAACGATAGCTTCTTTTTATTTGTAATTTCAGACTCTATTGATTTCCTTCTGTTCCCTTCATTATGATTTCAATTGATTACCTTGGCAACTGCAATAACAATGATTGCACTTGACACTGTCTGAGACTCTTGAGATGGTATTTGAATAGGAATGGTATAATTTGGGGAAAAATGCCTACAAGAACCTGCCATTAACAGTACACTTACACTTTACTTTTATTGACTTCCATCTCTTTCAAACAGGCCCTTGTCAGGGAATCTGTTGCTAGATATCGGTTAGGATTTCAGTGACTCCTTGAAGTAAAAGATTCTTATTAACAAAAAGAGCAGATTTTATACTAGTGTGATTTTCTTCAGCACTGTGACAGTTCAGGAAAACCTCCCACTCTAGATAAGGTTTTAGTCCCCTTGATAGCAGGGCTACTAGGTCTTTGTAACAGTCCTCTTGGCCAAGGCTTTCTTTTACTAACTGTATTACATCCTTGCACTCAGAAGAATTTAATTTACAAAAACATTACTTTGGCTTAAAAGTTGAGATGTCTTTATTCAGTCTCAGTTTATACCTTGTAGAGGAGCAATTGCACGTGCTTTTCTTAAGGGAAGAATGGCTATTTACCTTATTTGCCATTTGTATTCTTCAGTTTGTACATACACCTTTTAGCTTTATTTAAGAACTGTTGTCAATGTAGTAGCAGTATTCTTCCTATGGAAATAATATTATATGGGACTTCTCTTTTCTTATGCAAAGTGTGCCAGAGCAAATATCACAGGAATGAGAGAGTAAACCAAAAGAGAAACATCTTTCTCTGCGAATTACAAAGGTAGTTCGCGTTTGTGAACACAGTATTGGAAAGACATGGCTTCATTTTACTCTTTGTCACTGTGTCCATGACCTTTGATTTTGATTTTATCCCACATCACCAACAGTATCTTCTCATTAAAGATACCTTCTATGAATGTCAGTCATTTGGTACTTTATATAATAATAGCATTCCCATTTTTAACTCTACCCTTTCAATTTCAAAAAGAAAGACTATCCAGAAAAATGGATCTTTTATCTTTAAAAACTGGGGAATTGGATGTGATACACAGCAAAGGAGTAATTTTAGCAATCTGCCCTTCTGTTATCAGTTGTGCACTTGCAATGAAAAGTAGCGTTCTTCCTCCCCAACCACTCTTTTATAGGGAAGCTGCATAATTACAATTAGTGACTATTGATAGCTTGAAGTCATAGGTTAGGAGAGGAACACTAGAAGTCGGACATGATCACTTTCTTCAACATAATAGTCCCCCTTCTGTCATCTGATCAGGAGATTCAAGTATAATGAGAGTCAAGAAAAGGTAGTTTTTAGAGTAATGAATATTGCATGCTATCACTATACTTTCTACTGAGAATATTTATCCGTAATTACCCATTTCAAAAATGAAAGTGAACCTTTCCCTTTTATCCCTTGCCCTGATATGTCTGGTGAGGTCAAAAAAACTCCTGGGTAGCCCAAGTTAGCCTTTGATCAGACTTTATAGACATGAACTTCAACTATGCAGAAATTCACAAAAGTGATTCAGTCTGTTACTTTTTTCTGGTGTCATTCGGGGCAATGCAAAATTTACCCCAACTCACATTAAAACTGCTTTAGAAATTGTGGTAAAGGAGCTTCTGAAAATTTGTCACTCAATCTGATGAGACAGGCCCAAGAAGAAAATAAGTGAAGAGTCTTTTTATTGATCTCTATAGTTGTTTTACATGACTTATGAATAGATTTGAGAAGGAAGTTTATTTTGTAAAATGCCATCTTGTCTTCCAACCAATAGCCAAATGTTACCTCCAAATCAAGAAAAACTGGTGACATCAGTAACTGGGTAAGCAGACGTCCAAAAGGGTAAGGTCTTTTGAAGAATAATTGGAAGATAATTACATAGCAAAATACAGTATGATAGAATACTGTACAGAGTGATATGATCATCCAATAGGAAAAATGCAAATTATTTAAAAAAACAGATAACTTTCCCAGACATCCTGATATTATAATTCGTTCACTTATGAATGATTTCTCAGCCACACAGCATGAGATGATCCAGGTTGACTGAAATAACTATTTTCTGAATAAAAGACAGTGATAGCTATCTGTAAACCTGTAAGATCCTTAGGAGGAGAGAGGGAGGTATATTAAGGAAAGAGAGAGAGAAGGATTTCATGGTAACAACTTGCACATTTGGATGCAGCATCTCATTGTCGCTTTCAACTAAAGTGATGGAAAGGAAAGCACTAAACAGAGGTGCCTTAAAGAAGTGGTGTTAGTGAAGGCCAAAGGAAATGAAATGGTAATAATGACTATCATGAGTAATTCAAGCTTAAAGTAGATAAACAACATTAAATATTAATTAATTTAATTAGCTGGATGGAAGTTTTTTAAAGTCCACATGGTCTTATTTCTTTTGAATGGTTCTCACTGCCATATTACTGGAATTGGACCCTCAATTTTCACCTCACTGATGACTAAGAGACCTTGATTTGAACCACCCGGTCAAGTGTAGGCAATGATAATTTATCTTAACAGAATTTATCAGCAGCCATTGCAGTCGGTTGATCTTTACAATACAACTTTATGTTGTTTAGATATTGTGAGGGTGTGTAGAAGGAGAGACTCTGCTCCTTTAAGGGTATCTGGTCAAGGACCTTTTCCAATGCAAAAAGAAAGTAATAAGGAAAGGAGGAAACCATAAACAAGAACATACAGGGACACAAACCTAACTGGCAAGGGAGCCAGTGAGGAAGATCAAGTCTGATCATTCATGTTAATTGATTAGGACATGTAAGAGCAGAAAAATGTTTATTCCAGCAAGGTTTTCTGATCAAGGACCTGATCAGTTAGGAAACTGAGGGAGAAAGGGGGAAGCCAGAAATAAAATATACAGAGACACAAATCTAACAAAACAAACATGGAAACAATGACCAAAAATAACCTCACCAGTCACAACTGATGAACTATCAAGAAACTGCAAGTGCCCCTTCCAGGAAGATCAACCTGACTTTGCAACTGATATGATTGTAAACCAGGAGAGATCCTGGACACTGGACTGAAAGGGGTGAGGCAATCAGTAGAGCTATGCAAACCCATGAAGGGATGTGCAGAGGAAGAGGGAGTCACAAGGACAAAGAACAGGAGGTAGGCAGGAAAAGACTATAAAAGAGGCTGGTCACATGTAAAACAGAGCCAGTCCATATGTCTGTCTGGCTGAGCCCCATTCCTAATTACTGTGGTCTGTCCTATCTTCTTATGTCTTCTTATTATATCTTTTCTTAATTTTCTGCCTGCAAAATCTGACACACCATCCCGTGTGTATGTGTGCTACAAGGACTAAGTGCTGGATACTGGTGAGACTTCTGTGTGTGAGTGAAATTTTGGGCCAACTCCAGGAGTCAGGTTGGGGGTTTAGATGACTCTGGCTGGTGGCCTCAGCTACCTACTGGAGTGAGTAGGATCTCAGCACCAGGGACTGGAGCGAGTAGGAGCCTTTAACCTCCAGTTGCTGGGGCAAGAATGATGTATGTCCCAAAGAACAGCTGAGGAGGACTGGACATGAGTGAGGCGATTGAGGGGCTCGCTGACGGTGGCTGGAGTGGGACTGCTGGTCACAGCCCACATGCCTGGTGCTGGCTGCTGGGTGTTAAGTGTCTGTATCTTTCCTAAACCCAGTCAGTGTGAGGAGGGGGTGTATATTCACTGGCAAACTTCAAGCTGGACTAGCTGGCCAGGGGGACTTCTGAGTGTGGGATGATGGTGTGAATGACACGTTTCTTAGCGAGCATTGAGCTGTACCAGCCAGCAAGCAAGGGGCCCATGAAGTGGGTAAGTAGGCCCAGGATGCGGGCAGGGGTGCCAGGCGGCACCATGCTGGCACTTGAGGGATCTGCAAATGTGCGTGTGCTCGTGAACTTGGTGAATGTTGTGTGTGTGCTGCACTAGTGACTTGCCTCTGCCGGCCCAAGAGGAGGAGGAGGAGACTCACCTGTCTGTACCTGTGTTTCACGTGAGCCCTGTGTGTGGGTGCTGGTGAAGGCAGCTCCTTGTCTGTGGCAGCCTGTGTGACCAGCTGTGTCAGTGTCCTGCATGTGTCTGTGTGCGCGTCCGTGCCCGTGTGTGTGTCCCTGTGGTACGTGCTCAGCTTCACCACTGGCTGAACCAGCAAACGGGACAGCGGCGGCCACGTCTCTCAGCCTGGGCAGAGACCACGAGTCCCCCAGCACACTGGGCTGGGCTCCAGCGGTCCAGCAGGAGGGAGTCCTTGGCTGGAGCAGCTGGATGAGGTGGTCCTGTGCTTAACACCCCTGAACAGCTAGTACCAGACCTCCAGTCTTAATTCCAGTACTGACCTCATGATACAAAAGATTTATACACACACATGCACACATTTTTTTTATCACAAAAAGGAGCCCCCCCTCCCCATTTATTTTCTTCTAACTTCTCGTCTTTTCTGCGTTACAGAGGGAGTACCATTCTGGGTCATATATCTGAGTGGTGCAAGTACAAGATTTGAACCTGTATATAAGTATATGCAATGCTTTTAAAGGCAAGGTAGAAACAGATGTACCTCTATGAAGAAAATGCACTTTTTTAGAAGTCATGTTGACTTCAGTGGAAATATTTAAAGGAAACATACCTTTCAATATAGTGTACTGTATTGAATTAATGTATCAAGACTTGCTTCTTAGGATATTGCAACAGAACAGTACCATTATTTTCCTAAGTGCAATTCTTGCCTGACAGTTTAATCATAGTGCGTATTTGTCACACACCCCTATGACCAAAAAGGATAGATAGAGTGTTACAGCTAATGTAGTTTTCTTTTTTAAAGTAGAAAAGTTTTCAAACTTCCCTAAAGAATGAGCTTGTTCAGATAAAGATCTTTTGGTTCAGCCTCATTTCCACTTTATGGTTCCTATCTCTTATTCTCTTTCTAAAAAAGGACAAATTATTGAATTTCATTCTGACTTGCCAAGTTGCTGACTACAGTAGAGAATATCACTTCTCTGAATAGCATTCTAACATTTCAAAAACAGCCTACAGGTGCACTTTGTCTACCATTTGGTGTGACGGAGCAGTCATAGTGTCTAAGCTATTTCATTCCTTTCACCTTTTTTTTTTTTTTTTTCCAATATTGTTCTTTCATCTGATGATGCATTGAAATATTGTTAAGTAAATAAATTGCTATTTGTTTTTTGGTGTAAGGTAATCTAATAAAAAGAAAAAAGAAATAAACTTCCATCATGGCAAAATTAATGGATAATTCTTTGCTTCATAGAATGAAAAGGTTGTTATGAAAATGGTAACTCCATTACAGGGCATTACTTGCTCTCAGCTTGTAAGTTCTGTAGCTTAAAATGTATTTAAGAAGCTAATGGAATTAGCTGACTATAATTAGGGCTGATAGAAACAGCAGATTGAGGTTGGCACAATAAAGTATCTCATTCAGTTGTGCAGTTTTTTAATGCTTCCTTCTGTGGTCAGTTGTCTAATCAGGTATCTGCATGGACTATGTGCTTCATATAATGGATGTCATGAACTTTCTTGTAGCGGTTCCCCTTATGAAACACACTCAATTATGTGAAAAGCTAGGAATCAAAGAAACTAATCCCCAAATACCAATTTTAAGGAACTTTGAGAGCTGAAGCATTGTACTTTCCTTTGGTTGCTTGGTTTGGAAAAGTGAAAGGGCTGGAAAGCTGTAACTGTCACCAACTCCTCTGTTTCCTCTTCCCAAAGACAACCTCAACATATCACGTACTTCTTCCTGAGACCTCTCAACTCTTGCTTCCCCTTTCAATTCATCTGCCCCTTGCAGCAAAAAAGTACAAAACTATTCTGCCCTCCCCCACCCTTCCCACCCCCAGACCTAAAAAGGCAAATATGCTCAGCTTTCTGCATTTCATTGGGTTTGCTTTGACTTATATCACATTTTTTCTAATTCTCAGAGGAACCTTTTGGTACATCTCATTCAGCCACTCCTGTCCCTTTGGTTCCTTTTGTTTCCACCCAGAGGTTCTACTGCAGCAGCTTTGACAGAGCTTCTGAACAGGTGCAACATACCACCTTGTCACATATTGTGAAGGAAATAAGTGGGAGAAGCCTTCTGTTTCCTAACAGTTATGCTGGAATGGACCTCAAGCCCATGGCTGAAGCTATTACAGTGAAGATAACTGCCTAGTTGTACTTGGTCATCAGTCATAGGTTGCATACCAGGAGAGGATCCCAATGGGTAAGGCTTTTGCATCCTTGAGCGCTGTACTGCCTTGAAGCAAATCCTTGTATTGTATGCCATGGGCTCCCAGCTGCAAATCATAAAGTAGACCTAGAGTATGTGGGCAGACAAAACATGGGATAATACACAATGCCAAAATGCATTTCAGAGTCATGAAAGCATGATAAATTTGACCACTCTCATTAAAAGAACATTTGTTAAAGAATATAGTTTGCATATATAATATTTTCTCTAATAAAAGTGATGTGGTACTAAAGTACATTGGCTTTCTGTAAGGGAAATGGCAACATGGACTTTTTGATTTGGGTCACAACAAGGTACAAGCATATGGAACATGTTATGATACAGCCTTAGGATTACTGAATAATAAATAAGAAAATAGTTATAAAATCCTACAAGATCTCTTAGATAACTATATGCATTGCGAATCCTTACAAAGTATTTACTTCTGTTTCATTCACAAAGTACTTAGAATCACATTCTTCCCACACTTCCATAAATTCAGATGAGTTCCTATGGAGCAAAGGGCATTTCTGGATATTCAAGAATTTAAACAAAGTAAAACCAAACCTTGCCATTTGTTTAGGCATAAGTGTTTTTAGGAAAAAATAAATAGTATTCTCCTATAATATTGTTTTCAGTACTCAGAACTAGACTAGTTAAAGTAGTTGCAAACTGGATTATTCAGTGTGAATAAAACTGCCTCAAATTTCTCCTCTTAAGTTCTTAGCAAAAAGCAGATTCATGCTGAGCAAATTCTTTTGCAAATTCATTTCAGTTTTTCCAAACTTTCCTGAAAGTCCAAAACACCTAATTAAAACACAGTCTAGTTAAAATATATTGTTCTAGTTACCAGCTTCATTTTTATGAATGGTAACTGAATTGAAAAATGTCAAAAAATACCCCAACAAAGAGTAATACCTGACACAGTAGAGCTCAACACAGATTCTCAGTCTATACTTATGTGGATCTGTTCTTAGATCTGACCTGAAGCAGTATGTGCCTGAAAGTTTTTGTTTTCACCAGTTATAGCAGCTGGGCTAACAAAAAGTGTTGGTGCTGCTAGAAGTTTTGACTTGGAATCTTACAATAAGAAATATTCCTATATAGAAACTCCCATTGGTGGTTAAACACACATATGAAAGTGCCCTGTCAAGTAATTACACAGAAAAAATAGATTAATAATTTATTTATTGTTAACTTAGTCTGGAACCACATCAGCAATGAGCTCTGTGTAGACCATCAGTCAGTTCTGAGAAGGCCGCTAACTCCAGATGGGCAATTGTTCATCTGCACATCGTCAAGGAAAAATTGTTGAAAGCCCAAAACCCATGGCACTCAAAAGGCAAATCTTTGTGTTATATGATTGGCATCTACACATGTAAGAGCTGAAATAAACATTTCATGTAACAGATAGAAACAACTTTTTATATTAAAAAGCATTCTTTAACATTTTCCTTATAAGCCAAATACATTTGGTATTTTTCTTGTGCTTAAAGTGAGTCAGTTAAGCATTCACAAGCCACAAGTTGTCATAGTAGATTGTGAATGAGGAAAAGCAAACATTGAATTATTTTCAGAGTAATAAACACATTTGATGTTTTCCTGGTAAGCTCCTAAACAATGCTGTTCAAAAAGAAATTGTAAGTAATTAGACATTTGGATGGCTAAAAGCCTCTCCCATGCAAAATGTAGGGGTCTTTGGGCCACTGCCCTAGCTGGCTGCTGCTTACTAAACAGCAAATTTGCAGCCCTTTGCTGGGACAGAAGCAGCATGTCAGCAGGACTCAGGCATATGCCGATCTCATTCTTGGAGGAATTTATTTTTTAGGCAATTGTTAAGTTTCAGACAAGAAATTAACAGGATCCTTTAACAAACAAAGTCACCAAACTGGGAATGAGACATATCATACGTTTAGTCAAAGACATGGTGTAAGCCTTGAGAATCCTAAGAATAACAACATTTTTCTTGGAAGGGAGCGGCATCTGACTAAATGTCATCTGGTAAGCTATTGTCACCAGTAACATAACGATAGTCCAGGTGTCAAGCATCCTGGTATGAGCAGTTGCATCAATGGGCTTGAAAGCACCCAGCATCCATGTGAGCATTCAAAGGCACTGTACAATGAATGGAAAGTCAGCCCTGCACTTTCTAACAAGGCAGATAGGCAGGTGCAGTTTCCTTAGTCTGTTCTGTATCATTCTTATGACCCAAATCAATTGTAAATCCCATATGGAGTTCTTCCAGCCAAAATATCTTGAATGGACACTAAATGAAGTGTTTCATTTTAGTTTCCAGGGTGGTTTTATTTTGTTTTTCTTCAATATACTTGAATGTAGTCAAGTTTTAACCTTCCCTTCCCCTTTCCCCTTGGTCTTCCACTTCCTCATTCTCTTCCACTTCCTCTTTTCTTCTCTATGTTATTTTTATTTTTTTTTTGTCTAAAAAGTTAATCAAATCTGCAGTGAGCTAAAATTATCCTGCTAGAACCTATGCACTTTATGTTCAATAGAAAAGCTACCTGTCAAAAAGCCTATATTTTTTATTGTCACTGCAGCACAGACCGCTTTGATGACACGTTTCAGTCATATTCACTATTTACTATCCACACACGTTTTTTCCTGCTGTGATTGTCAATGAGACTTTCAAGTGGAATGTACTACATACTTTGAATACTTGTACTGATTTTATCCTTGGAGTTCCCCATCAGGAGAGCTGGAGAAGGATGCAGTTCAACAGACCTGTACAGTTCATGATACCGAAGAAAGAGTTGTACAGTATGTCTGTTACAATATTTTGAAGCTTACTGTTCTCACCTTAGCCATAATGTCCACTGAATAAGCTACAGTTCCACATTTTAAACATAAGATATTTGGACTTGTTTCTAAAGACATTATTGCAGTGTTGCACTGGGGTTTTTTGGTTTTGGGTTTTTTTGTGGGTTTTGTTTTGGTTTGGTTTGGTTTTTGGTTGTTGTTGTTGTTGGAGTTTTTTTCAGAACTTGCACAGTCTTCAGCAGAAGCAGCAAACAGTTTCGAGGTATTAGCCTGCCAGGGCAAATCATAAATCATGCTTAAGGGAAAACCCATTACCGAGCTTCAATCATTTATTGCATAATGAATGTATATTTCAGGTACAGTGAAACATTTATAAGGTTACTGAAAGTATAGCAATTAATAAAACACAGGTGAAGTCAAACAGCAGTGTATTTGGTATTTAAGAGTTCACTGATGATATATGGTATAGGATGTAAAATACACTTTAAATATACTACCCTTCCCCCCACAAAGCCCCAAACTTATATTATTTCATTACTGGGAGTAACCAAATGCATTTATTAGGAAGTATTCATTAATAAAACAGATTAATTACAAAAACCCTGTCTTTTTCTGATTAAGATAATAGCAAAAATTAATCTAGCACATCATAAAGGTCAGATTACACATCTCAGGTGATATTTTTTGTTCCACTTGTGAGCAGAGACTTCCTCCAAGATCTGAAATTTCTAGTCATATTTCATAAGTGTTCACTGGATGGAAGTAGTCAGATCTGTTCTGGTATAATTTACAAGTTCTGAAATTAGGTAACATTGGAAATACTCCCATCCTCCATTTCTTTTTCTTGTCATTCACGTATTCATGGTTCATCAAGGTGGTTTGTGATTCTGTACAAAAACATTGCATGAATCATAATTAATTGTTGTATTAAGACTAAAACAAATCTGCTGTACAAAAAAAACCCCAAACAAACAAACAAACAAAAAAGTATTTATGCATGGGTCAAATATTTTTGATAAAGGTAATATATGAAACATATTGAATATCCCTGTATCTACTGAGAGTTTCTGCTCATTTGGTTAAGATACTGCCATGATTGATAGAAATCGAATGCAAGGGCCCATTTTGTTTAAAGTGTACCAATAAAGTTTCATATTCAATTACAAAAGCAGAGTGCAATAATTGACAGTCTAAGCCATCAAGGAAGTCAAGCTCTCAACAAACATCTACACAGAATAAGAAAACACGACAGCTGCCAGAGGTAAAGCCTGCCTGAAGGCTCAGGCAAAAGAGACTTTGACTATATTTGCCCATTTCTAACTGTCTAGACTAGTGGAATGTGAGCTGGAAAACAAAGAAGCAATGGACAGACTTTGTTACGTAACCACTGCGAGCTTCACAGTTGTGTAAGACATCTGGAGCAGGACCCCAGTAGGTGACAGAAACCCTGGTGGCAGCTGCTAGCCAGCCTTAGGTGGGGAGAGAGTCATGGAGATTGGACCAGAGCCATGTCATAGATGCATGCCTACTGAATAACATACAATTAATATACAGCAAAACCAATAGTTCTTCAGTTGGGAAAACACATCCAAAGATGTCCAACACTGTGTCAAGGCAAGGCCTGATCTGCAGCCATTGTGTGCCAAGGTGATCCATCCTGCTGTTGGCCCAAGTGTCCTGGGCCCCCAGTGCTGGGCTGGGCAGCAGCTGCTGGTCCAAGCGGGTGTGAAGTGTGCAAGTGCATCTTAGAACAGAAATCTTAGAAGAGGAATTTTAATCCACTCACTGTACCCATCATGCTTAGGAAATTCATGTCTGATCATGTGTTACTAAACGGTGCTCTTTTGCTTGTGTGGACAAACCACCAACACTCTCTGTGACAGCAGCAAAGATTTCATAAAAGCATTACATGCTCCAGAAGAAAATATATGATGATATTTCTTCATGTCACAGAAGATCTGCCTATGTTTAAAAAGAAGTAGATTTTTTTTAAAGCAGCATTGTTCATAGATTGATTTGAAGCAGATTTATTGTGGTAAAGATAAGAAAAGCCTGCAAGCACTAAAGACAAAAAGGGGTTTTTTTCTACTTTTTGTATAAAAGAAAATAAACATAGTACAATTACTGATGCATATGAAACCACCTGGAAGTAGCTTCTAACTATGTAAATGTTAAAAGTGATGTAAATCATTCTATTCTGTGCAGGGCTCTAGGAGTACCTTTGCAAGACAAGTCATTATCGTCAAACATGCACTAAGTATCAGCAGAGGACAGTAATCTCAAAGAGCTCATTCTTGGTACAAGGAGTTGAATACATGTTCTGTACAATATGGGAAAAATCATCACAGTCTCAGTTTTAAATGTACTCTATGAAAATTGGACCTCTAGGTGGGAACTGGGGGAGTAA
>KL280460.1:0-11309 GCA_000699545.1 Podiceps cristatus | reverse complement strand
AGGAAGAGAGAAATCCGCACATCCGAGGGGAAAACAGGGGAAATAAAACATATCCTCCTTCTAAAAATGCCGTTACTACTCGTTGTGACCCCCGTTTAATGTACCGCACTGGTGCACATCCACCTGTACTGCGGGTCTTCAACGCGGTGCCGTGGCAATCACACCTTAGGGAGCGACACAAACAGCCTCTAATTCAGAGAATCTTTGCGAATAAACACATTTCTTCTCTATTATAAAACTGCCTCTGCTTCGGGATTACTTTGAAGTCAAGCGGGTATGGTTCTGCTTTTTGAGTGCATGTCTTCATATTTATTTTCAACGTTTAGGGTTTTTTGTTCGAGAGATGTCAATGATTTTGAAATACACTTATATGACCTAATGCATAAGAAAATTCCACCTCTAAGTACAAGCTGCTTGGTCATTATTAAAAAATAGATGACTTTTTTGAAGAATAAACAAAAAAAACCCCAAACTTACTCACTAAATCCTACTCTGTAAGTGTACCATTCCTAAACATTCCATCCATAAATAACCACTGCAGATGTTCTGCTTTCCCCGCAAATTAGAGCTTTTCCTAAAATACCTCAATTTCCCTAGAAAACCCAAATTTTCCAAATCCAGTTTTTCCTAAAGTCTCCAAGGAAGGAGGTGATGAAAAATATTTGCTTTTCTTTTTACATTTGTATTTCTAACGATTGCGTATGAGTATTTTCGTACCCTTCCACTAGGCCGAAGCACTCGAATCTCCGCGGGGAGCGTATTTAGGCTGAGCCAAGGGCTTTTGGGGGGTTATGACCCCAACGCAGCTTGCCCACCGCTACGAGTACAACAACAGCAGGACTCTCGGTGGCCGTCAGCCCGAATGCAGCAAGCAACAAACACAGACAACTGCTAAAAAAAACAACCCCCAAACTTTCTCTTTGGTCTGTGGCCAAGCAAATACTGGGAGTAATTACGCGAACCCTCCTTAGACAATGTTAAATATTTTATAGCACCCAGCTTTATACGCTGACTAAGCGTAGACGGCATTTTCACCCTGCTGACTCCTGTTTCGATTTCAACATCCTCACCCACCTGCTTTGTGAGTGCTGAAGAGACAGCCTTTAAGAGCACTCCCTTCATCTGCCCTAAAAATAAGTAAATTCCAGTTCCTGGAGGAAATAACGCTGGAAAAGGTCTATCGAGGCAGCTACCAAATACTAGAAGATGCCCTAAGGGAGGGGCACTCCCCGGGCAGCAGAATTACTCGTGTCATCAAGACAGCCCAGCAGAAAAATGAAATGGGATGGTATTTGGTATTCTTGCAGCCCCTCCCCAAAAGCTTCTCCACACCTCTCAAGAGGTGGCAGGGCTCCTGTTTCACTTTTTTTTTTTCACTCCTTTTTCACCCCCAGTTTCACCCACCAGCTCTGCTTTGCAGGCTCTTCCGTTCCTTCAAAACCAATCCCAGTAACCCCAGCATCGCCAGCCATTTCTCCCAGTTGCCTACTGCAACAAAAGTACTTACACTGGTGCTTGGTGATGGCCAGAACAAGGAACGTGCAGAATCCCACCACTGAGAGAGCTGAGAAGAGGATCCCGATGAAGAGGAAGAACCTCAGCCCTTTTAACCAGGTCCTCCAGTAATCCTGCACATACATCACATGCGTGATTAGGGCCCAGAGCGCCAGAACACCTGCTCAATTAGACAGCAAGGGGAATCAGTACCAAGCATCACACTGCAACACAGAAAGGCGTCTAATAAACATACATCTCATCAACCCCCCCTCCGAAACGCCCGGGACCACGAACGCGTCGTGGCCGTGTCCCCCGCAAAGCACCCGAACAAACGCTGCCTGCGCTCCCCTCGCCCGCCCAGCGCCCTGCCGCTGCACAGGCTTTCAGAGACAGACCTCGACGGCACGGGAGGGACTCCGCTCGCCCACGGATCCCCCGAATAACCCCTTTAACGCATACTCAGTGTAGCTTTGATTCTCCGTACAGCTTTTTGGACACCACAGCAGCCAAGCGCTCGGCAAGAATTAGCGCACTTGTCCCAAAGCCCCTTTTACACACGGAGACGATGATGAAGAGCACCACTACGTAACCACCGCTTTTTACACCTAAATCAAGATACACAAGACCCGGGCAGTACTCAGCGTTTCCCACCACCTCTTTTAGCTCCAGCGTATCTCTAGCGAACTTCACAAAGAGTCCGCTTATACAAATCCCCTCCGAGCACTTCCACTGTTTCAAGTAAAGGGGTGCAGACGTTCAGCTCCCCGATGATCTGTACATACAATTCTCGCCTATGGCAAAGCACGCTCACTAAGCGTTTAAGGTGGCCTAAATCTAACCCTGTATTTTTGGGTCTGGCCCAAAACGTCTGGATTTCGTAACTAGAGAAATATCTGAGCACATACAGTATATATATAAGGTTTTTTTTTAAGAACAGCCAAATTCACTATGGCTTTACCAGGAGCAGAAAAGGCGTTTCCCTAAGCTTAGGTGACTAATCCATAACGAAGTTTTCAACTGCCTTGTCAAAAGGGAGGAGAAACAAGGGACAAAAGCATCCGAGGAACAGCTGTAAACACTTTCTGACATAGGGAAAAACAACGCAGCCTTCCCTCGTCTTGTTCTAAAAGCTGCTACCTTTTCCCCACACTTCAGAAAGAAAACAGAAGAGACCCTCGACACAAGAGCTGCCCGGCCACACGCTGAAAGCCCGACGAAGGTTCCTAACCCGCCAGGCCAAGGCCGCCTGCCATTCCCCATTACACAACCCCCACTACAAGCAGCACCAACTCCAATTATAGCAAGGTGCTCCTCCGTTTAAGCCGCAGCGCTGAAGAGTACAAGTAAATCTCCTTAAGCCGCTAACTCGCCCTATAGTTAGCGCCACTTCACAGGCTTAAAACATTTGACTCATTTTGGCAAAGACCTCCGCGGCACTTCTGAAATGTGAACCTCCAGTGGTGCAACGAACTGGCTTGTATCTCCCCTTCACCGCCACCTCCTTGCCAGATTCTATTTTAAGGGCAGCAAGGGAAAAAAAAAAAATTAAAAAATTAAAAAAATGACACCATTGCTAAAATACCAGGCTGCTTTATATGGCACCCCGCAATAACACAGACCTCCCTCCGCCGCTGCTTCTCAACATCAAAGGAAGCAAAAACCAGCCTTGCTCACTACAAGATAAAAGTTTTCATACTCAGGCCAGCCCCAGGCCTTGCCAGAGCTCGTTTGTTACTGGATACAGTCATTACACAAAGCTTCCCAAGGTTTAAACGAACGTATTACAGCACGGAGGAAAACAAGGGCGGCCAAACCGATAGATGAGGGCAGCCGAGAGTCGCCCGACAGACCCGCTGGACTCGCTTTTCAGCTCCAAGTAGCTTCCAGCTCCTTTCTAGCAGGTTTTCTGGCCCAGCCGGCCACACGGACCAGGCTGCACTGCAGATGTACGTCAAGTGAAGCCGAATACACACCAAACCAGCTCCCAGCTAGGCAGCAGAACCCTGGCAATGCTTTTGCCTCTTCGGTGTCTTAGGATGGGGCAAAGAATGTTAAAATACTTGGTGGCCCACAAGAGAGGGGAGCGGAAAAGAGACAACCTTCAAAAGAAAAGTCCTGTAAAAGCAAAAAGCTCTCGGGGTGAACTGAAAACCCAAGGGTAAAGCGCTGATGTCCAGGACAGATGGAGCTCACAGAGTTTTTATCACAGCGAACAGGAAAGGCAGAATCAGTCCATTACTTCATCTGGCCGAACACGCTGTATCTAAGCGGTATCTAAGCATGTTTTCTGGCTCCAGGCAGAAATTTAGGAGTCTAATTCCGAGACTCTCGTCAAGTCAGCTACAGATACTGCTCTTCCATGACTGATTCTACGCAGCGTGCTCAAGATCACAAAGCTGGCGGGAGATATTTCGGAGCTTTGCAAATGCAGACGACCATAACTGCGTTGGCAACTCGACTCAAAAAGCCTGCCACGGGATTTGGTGGAAAAGCCGAACCACCGCTTCCTCGACTTCGCGTTACCTTTAGGCTGGTACTCTAGCAAGTTCAACCCCCATTTTTAAAAAAAAAAAAAAAAAAATGGGGAACTTGTGTTTTTCAGTCAGCAAAACAAGCTGCTTCCCCCGAGCGCTTTCAGATGACTTGGCACAATTTATTTGAATTGCTGAGTCACGTTGCTGGTGTTTCCACGCCAAAACTGCTGCCGATGCTCCGAAAGCTCTCCGTGGGGAGAGCAGAAGCAGCGCGTGAGCTGTCACTTGATCTTCGCCCCCACTGCCAGGCCTGATCCTGCACCTTCCCCTGACTCTAAAGCCTGACACAGCACTTGAAAGGAAGTTATTTGGCAAATCGTTGCCTTGGTTAATTCTTAACACCTAGAGTAACTGCCTCACGCGTGACCAGGCAGAAAAAAAAACCTCATGACAACTTCACCACGCGCTGAAGGACCACGTTTGGTCACACGGTCAGTAAAGACAAGGTATCCTTTTACAGACAGCTCAGCCAACATCGTGCTCCTTACCACGTGAAATAGCGGGGAAAGGAGTCTCCTCCAGCTCCAGCCGCGTGTTTGCCTCCTCTCCCTTACACCCCTACACCACTCGGAACCATTGAGGCTAGCCAGCGTGCAGAACAGTTGATTTTTTTCTTTTTTTCCCCCCCTAAGATGGCAGAAAAGCATTCCGACAAGTTAAATCAGCTCACAACACAGTCTGAAAAACATCAGCACTGGCATAAGGAACACTGGTGGCACGCACCGGGGACGGGTAGGAGAAACGGGAACAGGACTTGCTTTTTCATCGGCTTCATTTGCTGAGCTTGTGGGACCATACCCAGGCAGGCACCCGAACCCCACCACTGCCGCTCGACAGCCACGAAAGCAGGCAAATCCACCGCCCAGATGTGGACAAACACACCCGAATGGAAGGGGCACCTCAAGCGGGATGAAGCTACGCAACAGGAGGGCACGGCAAATCAAACTCGGACTCCGAATACAGGGGGAAAACAAACAATTATTGCAGGAATCTAAGACGTACCTTTGCTAAAAAGCCTTCTTTAAGCTAACTGCTTATCTACATACGATCAGGAAAAGAACCCTCACACTATTTCTAACTAACTCCAGAGGAAAAGCATCCATGAATGCTGGAACGGAGCGTTTGACTCATGTTTAATTCAACTGAAATCAGGCTCAGGAAAAGAAAAATCACCCCGTTCGCCAATATACACAAGCAAAGTGGTGAGAAGAACAAATTGCTTGTACTGATTTACAGAAAAGACTTTCATTATCACACAGAGAAACTAAAACCGTACTGGTATTTTTAATTACTCTTTCCAGACCTTGAGAGCAAAAGGTTTAACACAAACCCCTTAGCTACACGTAGGTGACAGAAGAACAGCTAACTCATTCAGCTGTACATCTTCAAAAACCAGTTTTTGAAACAGTTTTTACTGGAATAGGAAATAAAAGTTACGCCTCATTTAAAGCTTGGAATGATTAACCACAAGACCTTCAGTTCTTCTTTTGCAACCCCAAGCGATGCCCCCAGATCCCCTCCTCCTTCGTGGCATTCATAGACCGAAGCAAAACCTGAACCTGCAGACGCAGCCCTGCGGCAGCACCGGTGGTTGTCAGCTCCGGTTACATCGGTGCTTAAAATAACATCCAAAATCTTACACCTTTTTCAGAGAAACATTTGTCTCGGTGGATTTACCCCCCACATCATGGCTGGAATGATCCCAAAATAAGAGCCACTCAATAAGACACAATCAAGGGATTTCCGACCTAGAGCAAGGGGAAAGTTACCTCTAAATCAAAACCTAATTATCCCAAGTACACAAAGCTCCAGCAAAAGGAAACCAGCCCATCAAACAACCACGAGAACATCTGAAACAACAGCGACAGAGGCAGGCTTTTTAAAACAGAAGTTAACAGGTATTTTGACAAGATTAATTCATATTTAAAATACAGAAACTTACAGCATACTTGGAACAAGTTTAAATAAATTCTAAAAGGCGAGTTCAAAAGCAGGCTCACCCTCAGCCTGTAAGTCAGTACAGAAAAACACTAGTATCTAAATATTTTGATAAGCCCTTTCGAAAGTTTGGCATACTTCAGCTCAAGTGAAACAAAACTTTCCCTTTCTCCAAACACAGAAACAAAATCTGTGACCAACAAAAGGTCTTCTCAGACCCCTGCCCATCCCCGACCGACTCTTCGGTCCCAGCAAAACAAGCTGCATTGTTGATGGGGAATAACAGCACAGCTGCCGTCCCTGAGGTCAGGGCAGCCGGAGGCCAAACGTGTCAGGCCACGTTCGCACGCCGCGGGAGGACACTGTGTACAACGCCGAGGGGCGTTACAGATTCTAGGAAAAAACAACAACTGTGCAACAGAGGCCAAAAAACCAAGCAAACACATACGCGCAGGAGCTGTTCTGCAACGAGCGTTCTTATTCCAGCCTTCTGCAGCTCAAAGCACCCGTTGATAACGGCAGACAAAGATGATGGCAAACAAAACGACAATAAAAATGGAAAACAGAACTAAAAACTATTTGCATAGTCCTGGAAAATATGGAGTCTATGGTGACCTATTAGAAGGCTTTTTTTTCAGGGTGCTTACAAAGCCTTCAGTCATTTTCCATCGAAACAATCTTCTTTTATACGCTCTATCGCTCCAGCCGGAGCACTAGCAATACCTACTCTAAACGGAGCCTGAGATCTGCCAACCTACGTTCGTTTCACCGTTTCTAAGTCTTGAAAACTTTGCCTGGTCCGGGTGATTCCCTGAAAGGGTGAAATGTTTTCTTCCGGATGCTAAAGCCAAGCTCGCTCAGCCTCAGCTGTTTTTGGAAGAGGTTAAAAATGGGTTTTCTTGAACAGCTCTTCTGCCAAAATAGCTGGGGTCAACACTGAAATATTTTAGGAAAACAGCTCTCGAAGGAGAGGAGTCTTTGGAGTATTCGAGTGAAAACTGGTTTGCACTTGGCAAAATTTCCCCCTGGACACGTGCAGGCGAGCGCTTTACTATTACAGGACGTTTCGGCTTGGAGGAAAGCAGAGCGGGCTGCACACACCGGAGGAGAAAACCTGACGTTTCAGCTTGTTGTTCAGCCATTTTCAGAAGCAGGAAACAAGATTTAGAGATCTCAGATGCTCTGTGCCTCTACCCTTCAGATTTAAGATGAAATCACCATCCCATTTTCCAGCACATCAGCAGCACTTACAAGGGACTCATTATCTCCTGGCAGCGTAACTAAATTACAATTAGGCATAAGCCACGCGCAGTCCTTTCTGCATTTTCCCTCAGCGCGCTTTCCCTCCCTTTTCTCCATTCCTTAAGACGATGGATGAAAGCAGCCACGAGCCAAACCTGAATCGAACAATACGTAGTATTTTATAAGCAAATCCAAACATTTAAAAACACTTTACTCCGTAACTGCAACTCGTTTTGGCCATGCTATTCCAGCTCTGGAACAAGCCAATTTGCATAAATATATCTCGCATATGCAAGGTAGATTAGTTATCACAATCTCGAACACAACAGATACCGTGTTCGGCATAAAACTAGCTTCTACTGCTTTTGCTTATCAGATATTTTTAAAGTTTCAAGTGTCTGAAAAGTACATTTTGTGTTTCATCTTCTTTGCAGCTGCTTTAATATCTGGTCCACGTTATATTTGCAAAGCACAAGCCCTGTATTTTGCCAGAAATATCTGAGCAGCTTGGAAACAGCCAATAAAGTCTCTTTGGAGCGGAAAAAAACCCCAAAACAAACCTTCTTTCTCTTAAATTTAAAAAGAGAAGATACATACACAAGAACATTAAAAGCCACTCAGGGAAGGGCTGGATACATTCTGAAAACATTTAATTGCTTTCTTCTCTTTTAAACTGCCTCTGGCAGAATGAAAACATCAGAGTTGCTTAGAGATTCATGGCCTACTTAAAAAAGGAAAATATTAGTTTAAGGCAGCGAGGGGAGAAGGTCAAACATACAAACAAGCAGTAAATTATAAAAGCCACTGTGACTAGCTCAAAATGAAATGGCAACCCCCCGCGACAGCCGGCGTTAACTCGGGAATGACTTTCTGGGACCTGTGATTAGTCGATGATGTCGCTGCCCCTCAGGTTATCAGAAGCGCTGGATCGGGTGCCTCGGCTCGACACAAGGCTATGAGACACGAGGTCTGTAGCCGATCAAAGATGATCCCAAATTTCCCAAGTATGCATGCCCGGAGGCGCGTTTAAGACTTGGAGGATTAGTGAGTTGACTTTACTAGGCATTGCAGAGGGAGGTTATTACGAAAACCAACCGGAAAGACTGGAAAGGTAGTTTGCTCGGCACCTTCAACTGGTTTCATAACTAGAGGTAACTGAGGGCTCTAGTTACAGACCCATCAGCATGGGGCAATATTCCCTCCTTTAATACTAGAACTCGGAGGAAATAAATACCCAAGTCTTGACTTTAAACGATAGGAAATCTATCGGAGCAAGTGCAAGTTAGTACAAGCAGCAGCGGAGCGCAGGTTTCACCACCAAACGTAGCAGGAAAGGTTTTCCAGACGATAAGCTAAGTAAAAAAGCTCTAGATTCCTGATGAGACAGGAACCGGCGTGACCTCTTACAGAGAGGAAGTACATGGATAAACATCCTAAAACACGCGTCCCTGACACACCGAAGGCACATCAACAAAAGCTGAAGCAGGCTGCAATCCATCTCACCAAGGCGAGCAGGAGAAAAAGCAATGACAAACACACAGGAGGTGACGGGAAAACCAGAAAGATCGTTAAAACCAGATAAACGTGTACAAACGCACACGTAGAGAAGGCTGGCAGGCAGAGCCTCGGCACATTCACGAGGAACTGCCAAACAGAAACTGCAAAGCTGCCAAATACACCAGCCTAAACAATTTTCTGCCCCACACACACGGTGTCAGAGCTCCCAGCTACGACAGCCCGACCTGCAACTCGCTCTCAGGTGCTCCGAGCGCTTTTTCAAGCTTCTGAATGAAAAAGGCACATATGGACCAAAAAAAACCCCCAAAACCCAGTTTGTGCTGAAGACAGTGAACCCACCCGGCGCAGCAACCGCACCTCCAGCACGGGGGTTTGCTTTCCCCACGCCAGCTGCAGCGACGCAGACGCTGCGCCCCAGCCTTCGAGCTGTCTCGCACGTTTTGGGGGAGAAGCCGTCTTTCTGCAGTATGTTATCCTGCGCAACACGCAGAACGTTGCGACAGGTTTACCAGCAGACTGAAGGGCACCAAACAATGCCCGACAATTAACTTTGCAAAGTCTACGTGGTGGAAAATTTTAGAAGCTCGCCCACTTCCTTTCCTGCCATTCTCTGCCAGTAGAAGTAAGTACGAGTTAGCACGTTACGATAAAAACCGGATGATTTAATGAAGTATGCCAGAAACAAACCAAGTGAACGCCCTGCTTACCTGAAACTGAAGTATCCACGGTGTCTAAGCATAATGCAAACCTCCCACATCCTGTGATTTTTCCTTAGAGTAGCCTTAGCTTCAATGCACAGAAAAAACACTATTTTCTTTTTTTTTGGCTACTCCTCCACAACTAAACGAGCACCCACTTGGCTCTACCCATGCAGACTCCAACATGCAGGCCGCGAAATGTCGATCTGTAAAGGCTAGAAGTGGACTGAGGGCACAACTTGACTTTAACATTTGTCTGGCAGCAGAATAGATTTAAAAGGTGGGTTTCTTCCCCCTCCTCCCTGGCCTCTCCGTTGTGGGGGTAACAATGTTTGTGAGACAGCACGCCTACCTATCCTCAGTTCAGGGGTGGAAGCCGAAAATAAAAGTCTCCTCTCAAATGTCCGGAGTATATTTCACCTGCTGAGACACTGAGTGGGGAGAGAAAAGCGAAGCAGAAGGGCAGGAAAAAGCAGCCATGAATTTAGGATGGTCGGAACCCCTTGAATCAGCTTTGTCTAACACCAAACCAGCCGTTTCTTCACCTGTTTCTCAGGCGTTGTGATCCTACCGTGCCTCTACCAACAGACACTTCAAGAGATGTTCGAGAGTGCGCAGATTCACAGAATCCAGCCTAACAAATGACAATTTTTTAAATTTGGTTCCTTGCTTACCTTGCTCCTTATTATCTTAACTAGCTTGCATTACCTGGTAATTAACCAGCACACAAACCTCCTTCTCCCAGCAGACCATACCCTAAACAACTTCAGCACAGGAAGCACAGGATGGTTCCCCTCTCGACCCCCTTCTAGAAAGTGGACTTTCCCCTGCGAACACAAGGACGGCAGGCGTGCGCAGCGTAACATACTACTCGTTATTTTCTCGTGCGTTCCTGGGGTACAACACTCCAACTTTCCTCGTGCCACCTAGTAAAGCAAAATAAACGTGTTGGGATCGCTTCATTCCAGCCGGGATGAAAGCTTTTTGGAGGGAGAGGAAGTGGAGAGGTGGCCACAGCCCTGCACCTCGCAGCCACTCCGATGGCGCAGTAACACCCAAGGGGCACACAGGAGGTTGCTCACGCACCAGAAATACCCTGGATTCTTTAGAGAGTTTAACTTCACTTTCTACTCTTTCTCGAGATGTTTACTCTTACTCAGCCAGACAAACCCTTGAGTTGCTGAGCTGACAAACCAAGAGAGGACTACGCTCCGCTCCAGCCCAACCATTCACGAGAGCCACAAGCGACACAGGGATCTGAATCTCACTGGTTTTACTGGACGTTAAGATGCATTTTACAGCTTCTGGCCTCTACGCCAAGTCACCCAAACGCCTCTTTCAGAGCGTCTGGTACAGATGCTCTCGGCGGGTACAATCAGGAGGCGGGCATTTTTCTTTTTCTTTCCTGAAAATACAGAGCACACGTAAACACAGGTTGCCAGACCAAAATTCTACCAGGAAAGTCAGCAAAGGTTTCAGCTCTAAATTTAAAATAAAATCCTCTTTTCAGTACCAACACTGGCTGGGCTCTGCGGCTCACTCTGACGGCCACACACAACTTAAGCCTCCAACTTTCATAAGTTTTCCTTCCCTATTGCTGCGAGTTATACACCGCTACTACCTAAAGCTATTCCACCACAGTTTGCTACATGTTGATGCAAAAACCTTCTTGGTACCAAGGAGAAGACTAAAACAACTCCGTCTTCACCAGCAGCAAGGGTATAAAATACAAAAATTAATCTCCTTTTTCCTAAGGGATGAGCACCAAGAGATGCACTTTTGTGCGTGTCCCCAACCACATGTTTGCATTCCAAGCTGCAAATATAGCGTGACACTGTTAGCTGGAGCCTCCCGAACGGCTTTTATCAGAAGTCGCTCCCTC
>KL280459.1:5465-25375 GCA_000699545.1 Podiceps cristatus | reverse complement strand
TATGATTCTATGATTCTATGATTCTACCCTTGAGGAGGCCTTTCTTCTGAATGGGTTCGAGGCTTGTTTTCTCCGAGCTTAATTTGGCTTATGCTTCTGCGAGGGGGGTTGATGTATGTGAGGAGGGCTATGCTTTCCTAAACTAGAAACTGGGTGGAGTTTCAATGAACTCCAGCGAGATCTCCAGGGAAGGCAGAGTTACAGAGCTATAGGCACCTATATGATGAGAGGACACCGAATTGGTTGTGTGAAAACCCACCTGCTTGGTTGCTTGGTATTAACCACAGATGGCTAAGCCTCTGGCCTGCAGCTCAGTGTTTGCATTGCTTGGGCAGTGTGCATGATGATGTTGTGTTCATAAATTCCACAATTGTGAAAGAACAAGACAAAATGAGCTAGCCAGGCACAAAAACACAAGAATATATATAAAAACTTACATATTTAATACATGGAAAGAGCAAATTAACTCTTTCAGAAGTGCTAGTGTGAAACATTTTGAAGGACTAGTGAAGGCAAAAAAAAATAAAATCAAGAACTGTCATTGTTCCACCTTGTTTTCTTATGATAATTGCCAATATGCAACTTTGAAGTGCCAGAAATACATAAAATAAACTGAACAGTGGCAACTCACAGCACAAAATGAGAGAACAGGGGGTAGGAATAGATGCAAACACTCCCCCAGTTTTCTTGATTGCTGCTGTTGTGACTCAGGGAGCCTGCAAGTGCACAGTGAGAGGTGAAAATAGTGATGGATTTAGTGCCCTTTGAGGGAAAGCAGCATCAAAATATCATGTCATGATGGTAGTTCCTGAGCTCATTGGTTTCCATCTGGTCTGGGTGTGGCTTCTCTGATCTGTAGTTCCAATCCAGCAGGGCAACCTTGCAGCTAGGTGAACCTCCTTTGTTTTAGGGAAAAGGATGCTAATATACCCAAGAGCAGAGCTGACTTCAAAGTGGAACTTATGACTGCATTTCTGAGCAGACTTCCCTCTCTCTTGCTGGTTGGGAAGCCTGGCTGGGTGTGCTGACAGTGGAAATGCTGACGTACCTGAGCATCTGTCACTGGATTCCAAGCGTGTCATTTCCCCTGCTCCCAGAACAATGAGGAAAGTGAGAGGAAATCCAAACAAACTCTCTGTGTGTCAGGGAAAGAAGAGGAAATCTAAAACAATTCACTGGGCAGCAGTGGAAATGAAACTGTTGCATCCCACTGTGCTCAGGAGCAGTGATTTTAAAATAACAAATTAAAAAATAAAAGCGCTAACAAAAAACTCAACAAGAAACACCCAGTGCAGATGCTATTTATGACCATATGTTTCAAAAATTACAGCAGTCTGAGCCATGAGCTTGCTATGTATCGTTAGTGCTAAAGATTAAACCTGACCAGCACTTAGACATGAACCCTTGTAAGGGGGTGGAGATGCCTGGGATGCCTGAGAAAATGGAGTCAGGAATGTGACAGGAAGTCACTGCTTGTGATTCTTTGTTGAACTCATTGCCATATAATATGGTAGGTGCTCTTTCGGTGGGGAGCAGGGTGTAGCGATTATATTCTGGTAAAATTCCAGTTTGGGTAATTCCCTTTTGTCACTAGACAGTATTTGAATAAAAGTTCTCTCCTGTCCTAAACTGCTGTTGAGAGCACTCGTGTGATAAATTATACCGCTTCTAAATGGTGATTCCCGTTTTGTGGTTTTCAGCACAGGACACTGCAGATTATACTGAATTTAGAAATTTTCTCTCTAGGGCTTTTAGACTTGGCTTTTGACCAAATATTCTCCTATTCTTACTGCGTGTTACAAGTTCAGTCTTCCTTAGGGGGGACAGGGTGGAAGCTTCTGCAGCAGATGAATTTTAGTGCAGGTATAATGCCAACTATTTCATAAGGGATGTGTAAGAAGACAAGATGGACAGTGTGTATAGTAGGTCACAGGTAATGGTAAATGGTCCTATCTACCCACTGGGATGCTCAGAAAGAAGCTGTTAGGATATCCTGACTCCCTGACTGTACTTGGGCTCCTTTGTCAGAGACATTTTTTACTATGCTTTCAAAACATACTATGGGACTTTATGTTAAAATGATTGCATTCCCGCTTCACCATTGAATCATTCCTCCGTGCAGAAGTTTCAATAAAGGAGTAAAAACGACATCAGGAGGCCAGCCTTCATAACTGCCAGCCCAGACTAAACATCAAATCACACATGCACCCTTCTCCTCCTGCTGCCTAGCTACCAAAGGAAGAGTTCCACCAGCACATCTACTACTTTGAATAACATAACTACTAGCAAAAAAGCTGCTTATCAAAGACTCTTCCTCCAAATGTTGCTTGTCACTCTAAGGGAGTCACAATATTGTAACGAAGCCGATACTAATAATAGAGTAGGTGCACCCATGTCCCAGCCCTTGCTTCTGGTCCTTTCTTGGTACCAGCTCTAGTGCTCATCTGAGCCAGCAGTGAGCTGTTTCAGGGAGCAAAAGGAGTAAGAAATTAATCTTAACCCCAAATATGGTAGATTTCAGCCAGCACAGCTCCTAAAGCTGGCTCCCCAGGGTATCACATGAGATCCAGTGCTGACTGCATGGGAGGAGACAAGATGACATGCCCCAACCTGGGTGAGGAGGATCCGACCACCTCCTGCCTGTCTGCTAGATCAAATGTAGCTGAGGTGTGAGGGTGCAGACCACAGGACCACCTGGCTTAGTAGGTATCCAAAAGCACTGAATGGGTTTTGGAGCCAACTAAGTCACAGAGCTCCTCTGTCTTGTGTAGCATTACATATGCTCCAGCTTGTGGGTCCCACTCTCTGCCTGAGCCCCCCCCTCTTGCATTCCTAGCAAACAGACCTGGAGAGGGGAGTGGCTGAGACTTGGCCAGGAGAGTGTGGTACCTCGGGCTCAATTACACTCACACAGCAGCACTGTGCAACAGCCCAAATCCTGACTTTGGGTGAAGGGTTAGTCTAGGGAAGAACAGAACAGAAGCAGGACTTTTTGCCTGTGTGACTGAGATTGGAAGCAAAAGTACCTGATTTGTCCTCAGCTGCTGAAACAGTGGCTGTGATTGAAGTGCAAGACTGTGTCGAGCAGAGCAAACCAGACCTCATGAAGCTCTAAGCTATCAGATTCAGATCCTTCTGCCAGTCAGATTAGTTAGTTCAGAGCTGTTGTTCCTATGTGGTTCCCTGTGTGTGGATGTGTGGCCAAAGCTGCATAGCCAGAAAACTGGAGAGGAGGTAGGAGAAGTGTGTGTTACATAAGTTTCTCTGTGATGATGAAACCAGCCACCTCCAAAGCATGGTAAAGCCATAACTGATCTGGTGCAGTTAGCTGGTGCTTATCTGGAGCACTATTTTGCATCATGTCTGCCTTCATATAGTGTGCAGTTCATGCTCCAAAAGCACACTTACACACACACACACATATGCACCTCAGTGTTTGCATGTCAGAGACCAGCATCCACAGTGTCTGTGGTCTAATGTGCACAGCAGCATATGCACTCACACAGACATTAACTCATATACTCATACACAAATGCCAGCTGTGTGGCATGGAGCTGATGACCTCACTTTTCATTCTCGCCTTCTGAACATGTCCAGCTGCTTGTATTGATTCCCTGGCTCCAGTGTCTGAAGCATGAAATCAAGTGGGGGGAGGGGGGGGGGGGGGGGGGCAGAAATGTGATCACATGTAGGTGTGCAGAGAGACACTGACAAAAAAGTGCTTCATATTCATTTAATCGAACCACTTGTTCATTTCTGGCAAACAAGCATAGGCATTACAGGCATCTGAGTCACACTCTGAGGAACCAAAGCTTTTGTTCTTTTTATGTATAAAAACAAACATTGATGTCATGAGAGCAAGAGACAAAAAGGACAAGGATACAAGCTTTGTGAGATGGAATGTTGCTCTTCTTAAGAGTTTGCTTGGTGTTGCATAATTACAGAGTGGGGGTTCTGATTATTTTGATTCATGCATCTACAGGGAAGTTTCCCTTATCCACAGGGGCATATTTGTGGAAGTGGAATTATCCCTGCATTAACTCCTTTAGTGGTCTCAAGCTAGTTTCTGGGGTCTTTTCCTTGTACCTCTTCCAGGTACTGACATGATCCCCATCATCACAGTACTTGAGCACTTTTCAGTATTTGTCCCAAAACCACTGTTGTGAGGTAGGGAAGTGCTACTGTCCCTGTTTTTAGACAGAGAACTGAGGCACTGAGGGGTCAAAAATCATGAAGGACATATTTAGCAAAACAGTCACTTGAAACAGGGTCCCAGTCCTTCCTCCTGCTTCGTAAGTGCTCTGCCACCAAATCATCCTACTCCTCTGCACCCCTCTTGAGTACTAGTACCAGTATATAGTTTGCTAACATGAAGTCTTCCCCGGGAAGCATTGCCAGGAGGATGTGTAGCTCTCCATGAGTGCTGCCTCCTTCCTCACAGGCAAACCACTGTGTGTCTCACAGGCTTCTCAACTGTATGGAGAGTGGGACCTCCATCTCTCAGATGTGCTCCCACCACAGCTGGGCTCCAGCTCAGACCTGTAACACCAACCAACGCTTCTCTCCCTGCTGCAAGACATATAACTGCTTTCTTCCACCAGTGCCCCGAGGCAAGCTCTGGTCCCAGGGTCACTGATCTGTCCTTCTCCCTCTTTAGGTTCCTAAAATCTGTCACTGGTTGACCATGTTTCACCTCTTTTATAACTATCAGCATTCAGACCATCCTTTTCCTACAGAGACTTGCCCTCCCTCACAGCCAAAGAACAGGTAACTTGCTCTCACATGTCATAAACTTGCTTTGCCTCTAAGAACAGCTGCTTTCCTTTGGAGCAAAGGCCTCCTTTTTAAAAGAAAAGAAAAGAAAAAAAGGTACATCTTTAAATACAATATCAAAACCTTCAAATAATCCTATGTAAATAAATAGAACACAAACACCACAGTTCTCAGCCTGCAGAGGTTTCTTCAAAAGGGATAACAATTTCTAGCCTTGCTATTTCACCCTGGGATGATGAGTCATCCATATAGTCTGTCATATCTGGAGCTGGTTCCTTCAACAGCCTTTCCAGATGTACCTTGGTAATGGGACTATACTCTACTGGAAATAGGCAGCTGCTGGCTTTTTTAGGGTACCCCAGCCCTTTTACCACTCATAGATTCCTAAGTTATTTGCAAACCAGGGTCAGTCAGCACCAGGACTGAAGGGATTTCATCAGCCTCCTGACCTGCTTCTTTTTGCTGCCTTGGGAAAGCAGAGCCAGGGAGGTGGCTGGAGAAACAAAGGTTCTGAGGAATGGCCACCTACCCCTGCCTTCAGGCTCTGGGATCTGCTGCCGTGTACACAATAGTCCATGTGTCCATCATAACACCCATCTGAATCAGGTGGCTACTGTCAGTTGGCAGGGTGTGTGTATGTAAGCTTTAGCTTCCTATCAGGAAGGAGTTTGTGCTCAGATGTAGATACAGCACGAGAGATCTGCACACCTGTGTGGATTAGCACTACCAATATTATGATAGCAACAGGCAGGAGTGCTAACAGTGACAATTAATAATGTAATGTCTCTAAACCCAGTTTTAATTATGGGGAAAACACTGTTTCAGCTGGATGATCTCAGGGTCTCAGCAGTGGTTTTAGCACCCAAGTTGAGTCTCCTCGTGCATGGGGAAACCTCTTTCCTGGACTCAAGAAGTTCACAGACTTCATCCATCGCTCTGGTGCAAGTCTCAAGGTTGTCAGCCAGCTTCTGGATTTTGGCCTTCAGCACGGCCTGGCTCACTTTTGTGACCTCCTTTGTGTATTCTGGCACGAGGAAGCTGTGGGACCCGCAGAAGACCATGAAGCAGATGGAGTTGTACAGTGAGATGGAGGCCCTCTTCTCCGACTGGCGCAGTGTGGGGTCCCCCGGGCCCTGCCCCCGGCGGAGGAACTCTAGGCAACCAAGGATTTCTCTCATCTGTTTCCGACAAGTCATTGCGATTTCCTGCACCTTCTTCACCTCGCGGGAATTGCAGAGCACTAAGGAGAGATCAGAGGTGATGCTGACAGCCCCCCCAGCAGTGGCCAGGCCCAGACCCACAGCTGATGCCAGGAGAGAGGCTCCCAGAGTCACTGGGCTCAGGGACAGCCCTACGATGGCTGTGACTGCTCCTGTGGCGGTCAGGGTGCTCCCGCTGACGTTGGCAATCAGAGACCTTTTACGGAGCTTGTTGAGTTTACGAGCCACCTTGTGAAGGTGAGCAATTTGGCTGCGCAGCCTCCGTCTCTGATCCAACAGTGCTATGTGGAAGTGGTGTGTGGGGTCTAGTGTTTGGGAACAGGCAGCACCATTTCTCTCCATGGCCTCTGTCCAGAAACAGAAAAAGCTGGGTTAGGATTTATGTGAAAAAAACCCCACCCACATGAGACGTGCTCAGCCTGGACCACCATTTCAGGGATGGCATCCAGCCAATACTTTTTTTTTTGCTTTACCCAGCTACATGAAAGGTTTGCTGTCTGCACACACATACACACTTGCACGTACACACATGTACATTTAATTACCATATTCCACTGTAACTTTCAGATAGAGGAACTTTTAAGTGCTTTTCTTGTTCCCCGAGAAGACTAAAATATCTTAAGGGCTGAGGTCAGAGGTGCTGTTGTTACTACCTCTTTGAAGACATAAAACGTCTCTTCCAACCCAGGGGACAGAAATTCCCTTGAGATTGTCTCAGTGCTCAGAGCAGTAATGCTACCAGAACTAATGTGTTGTCCCCATGATGGGATTCAGAGGATATACAATATTCAAGGGCATTTTTCACAAGAAAGGCCAGACTGAGGAGGTGAATGCCACCCATCCCAGGCTGCTATTTAGGGATCATTTCCCATTAAAGGAGGACAGAGGGAAGCTGCTGAGGGGAGTCAGGGTCTGGATTTTCCATCTAGGAGGTGAGAAGTTCATTGATGCCTCAGACGGGTATTGTGAATAGCCTTCCTTTCTTTAAGCCTAAGCAACTCAAGGTCCTGCAGCATTTGTTTCCTATTGTAACCTGGTGTCAGGGTCTGGACAAAGATGAGAACCATTTTTCTGTGGTGCTTAGTCAAACCTGTGGTGGTAGATCCCCAGTGACAGTGGCAGGGAGGACTATGGACCTTGTTTAAAAGGTTCATGATGGGCACATTAGAAAAGCAAGCCCACTTGCAATGTACACTCCTTTGGGGATGAAGGAACAGGGGAAATACAGGGGCCTATGAATAGAAAAGACTTGAAAACTGCTGGCTATGGCAACGTCCCTTGGCAAGATAGCAGGAGAGTGTCTTCCTTTCTAGAGGGTGAATCTTCAGGTTTTCAGTGCTAGGTGATCTCTCCTCTCTCTGTTCTTTGTCACTAAGGGTAGAAATAAATGTTCCAATAAGCATTTTCAGGGTGCTCTAGGGCTGCAAAGTGCTTTACAAAGGAAACCAGCGTCCTTAACCCTGCTTACATACAGGGCAACTGAGGCAAGGGAGGTAACAGGAGTGCTGTAGCATCGCCAATTGGTTGGAGCAGAGCTTTTGTGCTCCACAACACTGCACTGTGCACAAGGCTGTGCTGCCTCTGCACCTAGCAAGGTCTAGCCATAGAGGTAAGAGGCTGTTTGCAGTCCATAATGACCTCATAGCCAAAAGAAGTCTCTGTAGCAGAAAGACTGTTCCAGAGCCAACTAAGCAAAATTATTCATTGCTGCAGCCACCTTTTCACTTCTAAGTTTTCTGTACTGCGTGAACTGGGGGTGCCTGGTCTCTCACATGGGCACACTATATAGTTAGGGCATTTGGGGTTTTCATTCTGCAGAATCCCTGTGTTTCAGAAGAAGGAAACCTCCTACTGTAAAAAGTCTTTCCATCCTGAAGTAGGTAAATAAGTAATTCTCACTGCAATTTTTTCCCCTTCTAGTTGTCCTAGTCCATGTCAAGCAGAATCCCTTAGGACCTCCTTGTATGCCCTTCAGAATAATGACCCCGGGCTCTCTTGGTATCATGGGGCCATTTGAGCTACTTAGTACATTGTACTTTTCTTAGCTGGAGGCAATGTCCTCTTATTTTTCACACTGTAGTCAGAGATGAAGCTGAAAGCACAAGGACTAACACTAAGCTAAATGGATACCAGCATTGAAATGGACAATGAGCATATCATCAATAACTTAACAGCAGATCAATATGATGATCATTAAATATATTGAGTCCTGTAGCCTCTTAACAATTTGTTCTGCAGATTTTCTTGCTGAGAACAGTCTCAGGTAGTAACAGCGACCATCTCACTGCAGTTATAGAACAGTCATTCAATATATAGCATAAGCCGTACAGTGATGCATATCTTTTGAATACACTGTTTTATGCCAGCATAAAGGAAAACAAAACCAGCTACTGCCCTTAGAGAAAAATCTTCCCAGCAATAAAGGTATACATTAGTCCAAAACCTGCAAACACTTTCCTAATACAGTACTCGGAGACACTTCAAAAAATAATGGTTCAAACTTACCTTTAGTTTCCAGCTGACCTCCCCAAAGACAAATTTTGATCTGTTTCTGGAGGAGACGAATTTATAGCTCCTGTGGACCAATTGCTGTGATGGGAATGCTTTGCCTCATACTGGGAGTTTGCCATTTCCTGTTCTCCCTTGTGCAGAAGGATGTGACACACTGGAAAGTGACCTGCGGGACAGCAAGCACACATCATGTTCAGGAAACGATCCCTGCGAATGAACATTGTGTGTTCGCTTTTCCTGAAGTGTAGGGGGAAAAAAAAATTTAAAAAATCTCAGCCTATTCCTGGCGCTGAGCTAGTGCAGTCATTCCCCCCAGGGAACAGTTGCCTTTCCTTTCCCTGAAATAGCAACTGACTTTACTCTGTGCTGCAGCCGCCAATTGCCTGATGCGTGAAGTTTCCCCCACCACACGTCTAGAGCCAGTGGAGCATCAGCCAGCCAGCTACTTCATTCAAGACCAGTGTACTTTTAAAATCACAGCTCTTTGGGACAACCTTGCATGTGACTGCCTGGCGCACAGCAGTGCTGTGTGAGAGCTGGAACGGTGCTCCACTCCTTAAAAGGGAAGCAGCTCCACAGCAAGATGATTGCTCTGAATTCCCATCCCTTCTCCTCTGCGTAGATAACACTGTGCAGCATCCTGCAAAAGGAGTGATCGCCCTGTGGATTTGCTCAGTTTCATAACTATGGGCACCATGATGGTTGAGAAACAACCATGTTGTTTTCCTAAGGCACCTGCCCAGCAATCAATGATCAGAATGAAAGGGTCATTTGGATCCCTTCTTTTGCTGCCCGGTGTTGCCTGGCAGTTTTGTGCCCACATACAGATGTGGCCAGAGGAAGGAATTGATGAAGGTGTTGGGGAAGAACAGCCTAAGTGACACTCCTGGCACTGCTTTTCACACTGAGCCAGGGCCAGCTTTAATCAAAGACAGACTCTTTGAAGGGGTTCAGGAAAAAAAAGGATATTTTGGTGGCACTAAGTGGTGCAGCCCACCTTAGATCAAAGTGGCATGTGCCCTTATTGACATAGGGCCTGTTGTTCCCAGGACATCTGTTTTGAACAGTTGTGCTTGAAGATGGGCCATCTACTTTCTTGCTTGGTGGATTCTTTCTCTTCAGGGCTCTTTGTTGACAGGGTTGTGCCCTAGTGTCCCCCTGGCCTGGCTAATCTGAAAGCTACTTAGCTGTCACTGAGTGATGAGGCTTTACTGTTGAATGTATGAGATGTGAGGACATGCAATTGCTGGAGCTGACCTGAGAAAGGGACCAAGGACTTGAAAGGCAGCAGGCAGGGAGAGAAGGCGGCTGTGATTTTTCATTTCCATGACAACTTGGTTTTAGAGCATATTAAATTGCCTGTAGAACAGTATGTCAAGCGTTTCATCGGGGTGGACCTGCACAAGATGGGACATTAATGAATAAATAAATGGCATTGAAGAGCTACTTCAGCCTGTCACAGACCTGAAAAGCGAAAATAATATTTTGAAGATGCTTAAATAAGCAATCTTGGTCTGTTACACTTTGTACATATCACCCATTAACAGGAAGGTGAGCTTTGACACTGAAGGAAACTGTGCTTTAGCCCTTCCCTTTGTTTTAGCAAGCATATGCTTGAATTGGAGCCCATCTGCCTTGGCGAAAGTTTACAGTTGATAGACACAAGAGTTCTTTTGCACATTCCGAAATAGAATAGGCTTTTTTTATGTAACTGCATCTGCATTAGGACTTGTGCCAGCAGAGATGTCCTTGTTAGGACAGTGAGTTTTGGTAAAAATAAAATAATGAAGAAAAGAAAAAAAAAAGGTCTAGAATGAGCCTGAGAAGATGACACAGTTTTGGTTGCTCTTCTTCCTTTCCCAGTGTTCTTCTTTCAATATACTCAGCTGCAAAATGTTGTCAGAAACACCTGCAATGCTTGGTGTGTGAACGAGGATGTTAGTAGAGTGATGAAGAGACAATTTGCTTTTTTATAGTATTCCCTCACAGAGTTTTCTGCACGCTGAAAGGCCTGAACTTCACACAAGACTAGATGTTGATATCAGCCTAGGATGGTTTCTCACAGGGATCATCCCTGGGCTCTTTCACTGTCTAAAGTGAATGTTTCCCCATAATCTGTCCCAATAATGAGGTGCATGCCCAGAAAGTGAGGACTTCCTATGAGAAACTACAGATGTTAGTGTGATTTAAAAAAAAGAAATGTGTATTAGAAACATTATTTCCTAGGGAGTTGCCCTACAGCAGTATGCTGTGATCTACTTTTGTCCCTGTTGACACTCTCACAAGCATCCCTTTGGTGAGAGTGTTGGTCTTCTCTCCCACCGATAGTTACAGAGACCCTCTCCAGCAAAGGTAAGGAGGTGGGAATGGGAGCAGGATGAGAGAGAAGCATCTTCTCTGAGTGCCTCCTGGGGACTGAAAAGCTTTCAGTGCCATTAGCACACCTGCCAGATGTGAGCACATCTGCTGGGTCACCAAGTAAGTCCCAGGGGCCTGCTTGGAGTGAATCTTGGCTTGGATAAGACTTGTGGGGTAGGTCTGACCTTCACTGGGCAGTCCTGCAAGCTAGTGGTGGCCTCACCATCTTGCCTGCTCTACATTTTCACTCAACCTCTCTGCAGCTGAAATCTCTTCATTCTTTGCCTGTGGAATGCTTGGGCTTGAGGGTGCAAGGGACATATCAGGTGTTTCACAACTACCCTGGCCAAAAATGGTCCCTCTGCTCCACCCTTTCCCATCTAGCCACATCCTTTTCAAATGGGCAGAAGCCAGACCCATGCAAAATCTGCCCTGAAGGCATTTTGTGGGAGCAGATGACCAGCAAGGGGAAGGAAGGATGTTTTATTGCCTCAGCTCTCTTCCTTCCAGTGAATTTTGGCAGAAAGAATTGGTCTTTCTGCTCTCTTCTCTCCAGCAGAAGCGATACATAGCAGAAGTGTTTATTCTGAAGCTACTGCAATGTAACATTTGAATGTAAATGTGTAACATTTGAAGCTGGAGTTTTGAAAATACACTTTCCTTTATTAACATCGTTTTGATCAAATAAAAGTAAATTTGAGTAAATTTACATTTAAATAGCATCTTTTTAACAGGGGATTTCCATCAGGCTTGATATTTTCAACCTTAACTGCCGGATCCTGCGGCTAAAAGTTGTCTTTTTTTTTTTTTTTTTTTTTTTTTTTTTTTTTTTTTTTTTTCTTTCTTTCTTTTCTTTTTCCTGTGGTCAATTGAATTGATGACAAATTTTAACTCTTCACAGCAAGACATTCATTCAGATTCAGTGTGAACTTGAGTAGGCCAAAGCTAAAACAAATAAAGCAAATTATATCAAAAAGGGCTGTATCAGCTTTTAGAAACCTTATCAGTAGATTCAAACTAATTTTTTGAAAGCATTCCGGAATGAGACAGGCCGCTCTGGGCTCTGGTCACCCGTGTGTGTGGGACTTCAGCTGGGTTTGGAGAAAGCTGCAAAGAGCAGGGCATAGTGGGAGAAACAGGACAGCCTGTGGCATAGAAACACCTCTTCTTAGCTCCAGTTAAGTAGGATATCAGTCAAGTGCATTGACTGTGCCTGTTCCTGCTTTGTGAGCATTCGTGTAACAAAAATACCATTCTAAATTGCCTAGTGAAAACACTGCCAGCAGTGTATGAAAGATATCGAGGATTTATTTGTACATGGAGAGCGAATTTCCGTGATGAACTTAAACAGACCAGTTTATACTGCCATTCACCACCTTTAGTTAGATGCTTCAGTGCAGGCTGTATGGCACAAGGCACTCCTTCTGACTCCTTCTGGGCAGTGTCCCCAGGACCACAGTTTGAACGGGAAGGAAAGGTGGCTCAGCTGGGAAGCACGGCACTGACAACAAGTCTTTACCAAGAAAACTAATGGGTTGGAAAGACTCAGGTGTAAATCCCCAAAACTAGTCTTGGAAGCCTTGGAATAACAGATTACTGGGTAGATGGAGCATTTATTAGCTAGGAAATGAGTGTCTATGTTTCCATCAGGCAGCACAGGATGGAGCTTTTACATGGCTGCCCTGTTTGCTCCCTGCCAGCAGCAGATTGCTGTCTGGGTTAATGATCTCTAACAGAGACTCTCTCACTATCTCTTGCTCCTCAATTCTTGCTCTCAATTGCTCTGATATGGCTGTTAGTGAGATAATAAGTCTCAGAGTGAGATAATAAGTCTCAGCTTTGAGGGTATCTAGAAAAACTCTAAACTGGGAGTCTCAAGGGCACCAACCAATGATTCACTGATTGGTCATGGTGGAGGGCAGGGCTAGGAAAATGTACCTTTGTCAGGAAAATTCAATTTGGCATCATCCTGTATTTGCACAATGAAAAGTTCCTGATCTCATCTCTGTACTTGTCACTGGCCAAGGCCAGAAAGCTGCAGTGACTGGGTTCTCCCCACAGCCCTATGCGCTTTCCTACCCGCTACCTGGGCAGCAACTGGTCAACCCAATTTCAAATGTGCTAAAAAATCATCAGCTTTGATATTGAACCAAGGATGTAAACAAATAAAACAAAAAAATCATGAGATGATATGGGGTCTCAGTGCATTGACATTGTCTGACTTAAATTTTGTAAAGAAAACTTAAGTTCTTTTACTATTTCTATGAACTGTAATATTTCTTTTTAAATATATGAAAGAAAAAAGTGTATGGGTTTAGAATTTGTGCTTTCATTTAATCTTATTTCTTCTCTTGCTTCTTCAAATTAACCAAATGTTCTATTGTATATCATCTGCAGCTAGTAAAGAAATATATTTAATATTCATAACAATACATGGCCATTTAATTGTAAAATAACTTAGATAAGAGAACCTGTAATCAAATTTAGGTACTGGAGATGGAGTGATTTGGATAGATTGAGGCTGCATTGCAGGTCTGCATGTTAATTCCATAGCAATTTTACCAATGATGCTGACTTTATGTTGGGAATATTCATCTCAAAAACCTCAAATTTCATAAAGAGGAATTTGACTTGTCCTGGAATAGTCACAGTCATGTGTCACTGTTGCTTTCTTTCCTCATCAAATAGAAGAGTTTATCGACAGTCCTTACAGAAACTGGTGCAACATTTGAAGAAGATGAACCAAAGGTTGAGAGATTTGGACTGTGTTGGAAGACCAGATCCTGGAGTCTTCTAAAATTTTCAGGTCTCCTCTCAGTTTTTTAAAACACTTGCAAGACCCTTTTTTGGGAGGTTTTGTTTTGGTTTAGTTTTGGTTTGTTTGGTTCTTAAAATATTATTAATTTCATATTGTTAAGCTTTTACTAACAGGATTAAGGTTCAGTCAGCAGGAAACATTCCGTGTAAAAAATGCACTGTGATGAAAGCAAAATAATGATATTCATTACATTCATTGACCCTCGCATATGGCACCCATGAAACATGATAGATACACAAGGGCCTAAAGTAGTCCAGGAGAAGTTAAAAACTGATACCTTGAACTTCAGACAGGGATTTGTCTCACCTAATTTCAGCCCTCTTCAGAGGTTCACACACAGCCAGTTTATTCACTTTCAGAAGCTCCCTCTAGAGCCAGGAGAAGAAACAGCCATTCCCAAGGGCTGGTTCAGTCCATCTTTTTTATAGAATCATAGAATCATTAAGGTTGGAAGGGACCTTTAAGATCATCAAGTGCAACCGTCAACCCAAACCCACCACCATGCCTACTAGACCATGTCCCGAAGTGCCATGTTTATATGTTTTATGAACACCTCCAGGGATGGTGACTCCACCACCTCCCTGGGCAGCCTGTTCCAATGTTTGACCACTCTTTCAGTAAAGAAATTTTTCTGATATCTAATTAAACCTCCTCTGTCACAAATTGAAGCCATTTCCTCTTGTCCTATTACTAGTTACTTGGGAGAAGAGACCATCACCCACCTCACTACAACCTCCCTTCAGGTAGTTGTAGAGAGCGATAAGGTCTCCCCTCAGCCTCCTCTTCTCTAGACTAAACAACCCCAGTTCCCTCAGTCGCTCCTCATCAGACTTGTTCTCCAGACCCTTCTCTGGACATGCTCCAGACATTCAATGTCCTTCTTATAGTGACCAACCCAAAACGGCACACAGCACTCGAGGTGCGACCTCACCAGTGCTGAGCACAGGGGGACAATCACTTCCCTGCTCCTGCTGGCCACACTATTCCTGATACAAGCCAGGATTCTGTTGGCCTTCTTGGCCACCTGGGCACACTGCTGCCTCACATTCAGCTTGCTGTCGACCAACACCCCCAGGTCCTTTTCTGCTGGGCAGCTTTCCAGCCACTCCTCCCCAAGGCTGTAGCATTGCATGGGGTTGTTGTGACCCAAGGGCAGGTTCTGGCACTTGATCTTGTTAAACCTCAAGGTGCTTGTTAGGCACCTGCTCTAACATATATGACTTATTATAGACAGTAATTCATAGAATCATAGAATGGTAGGAGTTGGAAGGGACCTCTAGAGATCATCTAGTCCAGCCCTCAAGAGAGAATTCTTTATCCCTCTCCTGCCCTATTTGAAGTCCCCCAGGTTTGTTACATTTCTGCTCCAATTCCAAATGTGCTGTCCCACAGAGATTGCTCTGGGCCTGAGATGGTCCCTGTAACCCAGCATTTGGTGTCCTGCAGTGAAAGTAGGAGATGCTATTGTGGAAGAGTGTGGATGGCAGTGGTGATGCCTGTCCCTTTCAATAATAGGCTCCTCTTGCCCATGGGTTTATCTGGTACCTTTTGACCCTGCCAGCTGCCTCCACTGCTTCCTGGGATAAGAAAGTCCAGAAGTTCCCAGTTACTTACGGTATGAAGAAGTATTTTCTTTTCCCTGTTTTCAGCTAATGTACTCCTTTCATAGAGTGACCCTTATGCTAGCTGTGTGGAATCATGGAAAGTAAAGTCCATGGGTTTGGTGATCCTGCACTGAGTGTGGCACACGGTCCCCCCTCATGCTGGTGAGTGACAAGTTGTCAGTCACCTTCTCAGGATTAGCAGAGGACGTGTACAAGCCAGACATACAGAAGAACACAGGGCTTTTCAGAGCTGCACTTGGGAACGCAAAGAAAGCATGTGAAACATCATTGCATCACAGTCCTAATGGTTTCTTCTAGGTCCAGGGAGATTAAAATTCAGTTTTAAATGGCTGAATCTGAACTGAAAAAAAAAATCCCAGACCAATTCAAATAATAATATATATACCAAATAATGAAGCGGGGGGTGGTATTCTCATGAAGGATCTAAGGGCATCTTTCAAGCATAGTACTAAATCTGCTAATGGAAACCTGGCAAGAGCAAGTCACTACCCCTGTGAGGCCTGGGAGCCTGCACTTCCAGAGGAGAGGAAGCTGGACAGCTGCAGAGCCAGGACGTGATGGGGTTGGGAGCTTGGTGTTTCTCTTAGGCTACTAGTTCAGATGTGTGCTGTGCCTGAGTGCTCTGCTGCCCGGTGTCCCTAAAGCAGTTTCACGAGACTACAGAGATGGTCAGCAGATGCTCTTGGCCCAGGTGGATTCATCATGCTTCCTGCACCCTCCTGAACAAATGATCAGGACATGGGAGGGAGGAAAGGAAACCTGGGAGAGAATGTGCTTCCCTGCATCTGCAGATACGCCCTACATGATTAGCAGAAGCCGTAAGGGCAGGGCATGGCTGAGTGACCCTGTGGTTTGCAAACACATGCAGTTTTAAAAGATACCTTCTACAATTTGCATAATTCTGGGAGGTACAAAGTTTTGGAGGGTTAGTAAAGCTCTCTGGTAGTGTCTGATCAAATGCTGCCCTTGAAAA
Organism: Podiceps cristatus; assembly: GCA_000699545.1. Classification (NCBI taxonomy): domain Eukaryota; kingdom Metazoa; phylum Chordata; class Aves; order Podicipediformes; family Podicipedidae; genus Podiceps; species Podiceps cristatus. Next base: position 9,097 of record KL280459.1, on the reverse strand, counting down.
GATCAGGTACTGCCTCTTTTTTTACCAGTCCAATAATATGAAAAACCCCAGCCCAACTCAAAACCAAACAAAGTAAGCAAACAAACAAAAATGAAAAAAATATATTTCTTTCACTATTCTTTGATTTTTTTTCTAACCCACCCTAGACACAAACAGTAAAGAGAGATCTGACTTTTGTGTCTAGCTGAGCTGGGCCTAGGACAAGACTTACAGAGGACAGTAAAGCTGTTGTATCTCCCCAGGCTTTATGGAGCCAAGATAAACCCTGTTGTCTCTGAGGGCAACCCAAAACAGGTTCTGCCTTACCTTTGCTTCTCACTGCCAAAAGATGCTCTGCTGACAGCTGGAAAGTGCTGGGATGATATGAGGTGATTCTCCTCTGAAATACGCGAAAAAGTATTCTCAAGGAAGATGCTCTATAAAAAAAATCTTAACAGTGTTTCATTTGAGTTCCATGACATTTGGAGCTCTTGAGAAAGGGAAACCCTAATCTGCACCAGGGAAGAAAACCAAGGACCACTTTTCTAACTCATACTTACACCAGGATCATGGTCCATACAAGTACTATGCAAAAGAGATGCTTGTGTGGAAGGCAATATCCTCTTTATTTCCTCACAGGCTACTTGTGGCTACGTGTTTAAATTAGCTGTTAAGATAGCTTTTCCCAGATTATTTTATAGACCATCTTCTCACCATATGAGCTCTCCTACTCACCCTCCCTATTCCATTCCTGATTAGAGGACACATTCATGTGGCTTGGGAGGACTGCTCCAGAGGACAACCCTGAAGTAAGCTGCCACACTGAATTATGCCATTCCCATGTCCATATAGGGTCTTGTGGCTCATGCTTGCTCCACACCATATATTCAGAACCCTCTTCTACAACGCATGTTCCTTGCAGTATCCCCAACAGAGCCCTTTTAGCGCTCATCCCATTCCCACTTTGTGCACACATGCTAGATCCAGCATCCATCTTTCCAGCCTGACTCCCTGGTTTGAGACACAAGTGGGGAAGAACTGGGGCTGGAGGGCCAGAAGAGTTTCCCACTACTCTGGGGAAGGATGTGAAGATGATAAACTTCACAGGATACATGGATGGCTCCTAGGATAAGCCAGAGAGGGATGCATTGTCATGGTCTACATCAATACCTGTGCCATAGTGGAAGGAAGCAGAAAAGCTCTGGATGCGATGTGTAAGCTCCCAGGGGAAAAAAAAAATGAAAACCAGAATGTCTATACTCACCTACTGATGAAAAGCTCCCAGCATGCTGCTTGGGACCAGGGAAGGATGTGGATGGCAGTTTGACAACCTGGATGAGAATAAAGTCTCAGCAGGAGCTGGGAACACTTCTGTACTACAGAGCACTTGCACAGGAGGGATGGACCTCATCTGGATCAAAAGAGAAGTGGGATTCTGTATATCGGCATGCAGGAGGTTATTGGTGAGGTTTTTAACTGGGAAGCGGGCAAAAGCCAGCCAGAGGTGACATTTTTCAGTATGGTGTTCCCAAGGACAAGAGGCAAATTCTGTAGCCTCTAGAGAAGGATACACCAAGGGGTAGCATAAAACAAGAGAGTTAGCATTCAAAGAGAAGGCCAGGGATCCAACTCAGTGCTGTGATTGTCTCAACATCAAGGCTTGAAGCCTGGGAAACGAGACAGGAGCACTAGCACATTTTGCTGACATGGTAGGCACTTTGGAAACCCCGAGCTTGTTAAAAAGAAGCTCAAAGGAACAGATGGAAGGATTAAATCCTTACAGGTGGGTGGAGATGGCTGAAGTTACCATACTGGGGATACAGTGGTAGGGCTAGCACCCACCCAGAAAGACCTGGGAAAGGGAAAGATGCTGGCACTGATAACAGGAAGGAGAGTTGAGAGTAAGAAAGCATCATTTAAAAAGCTGCAGGTGTGCCTGAGTAAAGAACACAGAAAAGAGCATAAACTCTAGCAGATTAAGCATAAATATATAATTGAGCTGTCAAAAAAAGGGATTAGAAGATAAGATAGTTAAAAAATCAAAACTAGTACTAAATCCTCCATCTGTCACAGCAGCATCAATAATCCTGCCTGAGAGCCCGTTGGTCTATATGCCTACTGGCTGTGCCAGGCACACTGGTGGAGCTACAGCAAGGGTCAGAACAGCTTCCTGGATAAATACAGCTTTTTCAATAATGTCAGCATAGTTTCTGCATGCAAAGGGAAGTCCTGCCTTACAAACATCTTGAAATTTTCTTGATGAGGTCAACTAGTATGTAAAGTAGGGTGATCTGGTTGATGTGATCTGCCTGGATTTCCAAAGGCTTTTGACATAGCCTCTCTGAAAAAACTTAAAGAAAAGTCTACAGCAGCAGGATAAAAGGGAAGATCTAGCATAGATAGTTATTTGATAGAAGGTTGAAAAAAGCACAGGACTAAATAGAGGAAGGTCACCAGGGAGTTCTTCAGGGGTCTGCACTAGGATCTGTGCTCTTTAACAAGATCCTAAATAATGTGGAAGAAGGGGTGAACAGTGAAATGATGGGGTTCACTGATGATGTAAGTGGCCCAAGCACTGGTGCAGTTGTTTGTTTAGAGAAGCTTTTGTTTCAGTGAATATCAACACAAATGCAATGTGAGGTTGCTGTCCACTAAATATCATCATAATCCATGTTTGTCCTTAGAGCTCTGGGGTGGGGAGAGGGGGATAGTTAGAAAAAGATCATTTGGAACCTTGATCCATAAATGACATAACTCAAATTGGAGCCTTTTAATTGTTATTAGTGGCCCTAGGCCTCCTTCAAGCTGAGGAGGTTTGCAATAGGTTAACATGAGAGGCAGCAGAGCTGCAATGTGGAGGGAAGTCACTGGTCTGCCATTTGCTGCTGCTGAAAGCAAAGACAAATTTGCCTGGAGCATCCCCACCTCCAGGCACCCCAGACCTGCCTGGACTGGTGCTGTGTGCTGTGGTAGTGCCGTGATCTTAGGGAAGGTTTCCTTCTGTACCTCCCAAACATTGCTCATACAGCTGCTCGCAACCATACTGAACTCAATATTTGGCAGGGGGTATCTGGCTGTTGGCAGTGCCTTTATGTCCACCTTGAATCAAGACTCTGAATTTGACAAACCTGCTTCGGAGACTGGTTGTGGACTTTCTCTTTAAGGACAAATTGCATTCTTGATACCTAGATCAGATTTTAATCCAAATCCACCTGACTAACATCTCTTGGAGTATTCTAGGGCTCCCCTCTAGGCTGGGTATTATTTTATATTTTCAGCATATCAGAGACTGAATGATTGTACAGGTCAGATGACAACATTTTGTACTGAACTGATATAGCACTAGGAAAATGTTTTCACACTTGAAGTAGCTCTGCAGGCTTGGAGAACTGACCCTGGGCAGAAAGAGTGGATACGGCCTCTTTATTGTCAGTCCTTGCTAGAATACAGTGTGGTCAGGGAGCTGAATCAGGTCTCAGAAAGCAAATATGTTGCTCTATTTTGTACCTCTATAGAGAGGTGTCTGAAGATGAGCATCCTTTCTCTTTCAGCTTCAGTACAGACCAAGCATTGCACCTGAAACACTTTTTTTTTTTTTTTTTTTTTTTTTTTTTTGGCCTTTTCTAGGGGGGGTTTTTCCCCGAGGGGGGGGT
>JMFS01101935.1:0-32740 GCA_000699545.1 Podiceps cristatus | reverse complement strand
GGGGGGGGGAGGAGGAGAAGGGGGGAACACGACCAACACTTACAAAACAACCCTTCTAAGTTTAAAAGATGTTATTAATTACACTTACCATAATTAACTGCAAAGTCAGGTAAATGCAGGCTTTAACAACAGACACAGCCAAATCCTTTTTCCTTGAAAGTTTCTTTTAAAGAATTGCTATGCAATACTGTTTAAAATACTATTCTGAGTTTATGGTTTTATTGCTCCAGTTGTTTGATTGATGACTGCATTCTCCCCCCACCCTAAATTACCAAATTCCCTACCTTAACTTAGTACTCCTTTATATTTTGCTGCAATGCATTAAAACTACAAAGTGTAGCAGGTAGGGTTATTCATTTGGGCTGATACATTACCATTTCTTGACATTTTAGTGCTTCATTTAGCATCCTTTATCTTTAATTATGTTTTGCACTGGAATAACAAAGAATACAAAACAATATGAAATGACATAAAAGATACTTTTAACTAGAGCTGCCAAGATGCTTTTATCTCAGAGATGCCCACAGGTTCTTTGCACTTCAGTTTCATACCTTTTTCAACATTTGGAGGAGCATGCTAGACAGCCAGCTAATTTGATAGGGTTTGTTTCATTATTCTTGCACATAGCTCTTGCAATACCCCCTCCTCTCCCCACTTGCAAGGACGTGAATACTCAGTTATAAGAAAGTTTAATTGAAGTATCAAAATTAAATCAATTTTAAAAAGCACAATTACACTCCAATCCATGAGCATACAAATAGTTAGATTTTTAGTTAAACTGTCAGCAAAGAAGGCAGTCTGTAAATTTAATCAAGTGTGGCATATAACACAATGAGACTAATTTACACCTTCAGAAGATAAAAAAGCAAAATGGGAAAGAATTAAAAAACCAAAACTACCAAAGTTCCCAAACTACCAAGGGAACTAAGAGGAAGTCCACATTACATGTCCAACAGCCAAGCAGAATCCAGAAAGCAGAACATCTGTTTGCATTGTTAATGCCAACAGGTTCAACCAAAACTGCCATCATGCACACGGCGCCTCTTACTTTAATGGGAGATAGAGTGGGATAGATGTAACATCATCTGCTTAGGCAGATCAGGAAAGTAAGTTATCACTTAATATGGTTCACACGGTACAAAATATATTCTTACAACAGATGCGAGGAAAAGGTTTTACCATGCCCAAGCTTCAAATGCCAGATCTCATCACTGCTCTGGAATCATTATCTGACAAAAATTCACAGACACTGCAGGTCTAATTAATAATACCTCACAGAGGTGACAAGTTCCCAACATCTGAGAGGTTAAACACAACTAACACACACTCTAGCAATGGCTGCAGTGTTAACTGAAGGACATTAAGATCGCCAAGACATTTCTTGAAAGAGTACAATTGTTATTATAGCTACAACCTATCAGCAATCAGCTCTAAGAATGAGAGATCTACCCCTTGCAACCCAGTGGCTGAAGGGACTTAGCGGTATGAAACCCAGATTCTCACAGACTAATAAAGCAAACTTCCAGATGGCAACAGCTACTTACTTTTACAGCTATATAGGTTCTTCCACTCAAGTTCTTCATCACCAGAAAACTACAGGGAAACACTCAAGAATCCCGAGATAGCCTGCCTTTTTTTATTTTTATTTTTTTTTAGATGTAAAGGTTCATGATTCACTGCTGTTCATCTCGTATCTGTGAAGTATCTCACCACTTTTAGTGTTGTGACAATTCCCTTATTCTAGAAATGCAAGCATATTCAGGATTGCTGGATAGGCAGGCAAGAGTATTACAATTACCAAATCTGACAAGAACATGCACTTTATTCTTACCTCCCAGAATTAGCACCTTTCCATATTTCATTAAATACCAAGGCAGCATTCAATTATTTCTCAGTGTAGCATCAGATAAACCTACTAACTTCTTATTTAATTCATCTATCAGCTGGTCTGCCAGTAAAATTTCACAGAAGAAATGAAGAGAGACAAAACAGCATCGTATGGTCAGCTAAATCTGAACATGTGTGGGGAAAAAAAAAAAAAAAAAAGAAAGAAGAAACAAGTCCCAAAAACTAGTACTTCAGGCCTTTTTCTAGGAAGCTTTACTCTGATGTTTCAAAGTCTACCTTCCCAAATTGTTAGCATTCAACACAACACAAAGGCATGGATGCAAATACTAAGGTATACCATAGACAATGAATGCTACCTTGGCAGGTTTGCCTGACTTGCGTTTGTGCATAGCTCAAGCCCAACAGTACGGACATATTCCAAGTCGTTAATTCTTACAGAAATCCAATGAAATATTTAAATTTTCCTTCCACCTGCAAGAGAAAGCATCAGAGACCTAAGAAAAACAATACTCTATATAGGGGGGGACTGGGATCATTTAATAATTGTTTAGTCTCTGATTTCAGCTTATGCTGCTATAATTTGAAAGGTGATTTAGTCATCACCTGACAGCTGAGACTTCATGAAGGATAAACAGATTTCACAAAGTCTGCAATTCTGATTTGTTATTACATATCCTGAAGTCTCTAATGATATTTCAGTAAAATCTGAGTTTCTACATTTTCATGCCAGTATAGAGAAAAACTGTGGTAGTACAATTTTGAACTACCTGGGTGCCGGTATCAAAAAAATTCTCAATTACATTCTCCACATCACATACACAACTGCTTTATAGATTAGATCTTGCTTCACTGTTTATACTGATTAGCAGTGGCTTATACAGGAGACACCTTCCACATCACTCACGGCTTGCCTTTTTTGTTTGTTTTAGAAATAACTTTTTTTTCCCCCGAAACAGAAGGCAACTGTGTGGTTTTTTATGTTCCCAAATATACTCTCATCATATTACTCTGAATTTCCTATAGAGCTGCAAAATTGAGTTCTCTCCCGTAACACGCTCCAATCTCTTACTGCATCCCAAAGCTTCTTCCCCTCCCAGCCCATGAGTTTACCTCCACAACACACTATCCTGTAGTCTTACTGGGCCTGGACTGCCGGGGAAGTGATGGCACACGCTGTGGCTTAAGCAGATGCATGATTCTGCACAACTGGTTTGTGTCCAAATTAAATCATCACCTGCTGAGCTCCCTATGCCTTTGTGTGACAAGTGTTAATTTGGACTCCCGTCCACTTACCCAAACACTACTTTTCACTAAATTCTCTATGAAAAAGAGTTGTCTTTAGTTATTATAGCTTCATGCACCATATATTTCACTGATAATGGTTAAAAGACTAAAATATCAGTGAGAGAGGACAGACAGACAAGACTTAAGACACTGTAGTGCTTAAGCTTCCCCACTGCTGTCCCAGTTTTCTTTGCACCTGTCCCAACACCAGGCTGGAAGAAAAAAAGAACACAAACCTGAAATAAACATAATGAGAAAAACTGCTGGGAGAGCTTTGCCCTTGAAGGACATGGGGTGATGTGCCCACCAGTAATGACCTCCAAAAGCACCAGTAAGAGAAGTTGGTAGAACTTTCTCCAGTTCAGAGAGAAAAGGGGCAGTTCTCCGGGGGCAGAGAAAGTGAGCCTACATGATACAGAAAAGAGGAAAGGCATACCTAGAAAAACAGATGGGCACAGCAAATGATGTTCTTCAAGTATATGTTTTCTTTCCAGTGAAATCTAGAAACTTCGCCATTTTTCTAGTTTAATCATGGAGAGATGAAGCAGTTAAAGTTAAGACTTAAAGCAGGAAAACAAAAAAAGCAGGAAAACAAAAAAAGCAGGAAAACAAAAAAAGCAGGAAAACAAAAAAAGCAGGAAAACAAAAAAAGCAGGAAAACAAAAAAAGCAGGAAAACAAAAAAAGCAGGAAAACAAAAAAAGCAGGAAAACAAAAACACAACTTGAACTTGTGCATCTAGAGTGTCTTTCGTAGCCTTTTAGAAAAAAAGAACATCTTGCAGCATCTAAAACATATTGTGTCTTGTCAAAAACATTAAACAACTGGCTGCTACCAGGTCACCTCATATATATATATATACGTATACACACACAAAACAAGTCACTTCCCCTTTCAGACAGAGCAGCCTAAGCATTTTGAAATGGGTTAGGATGTTGTCTGAGAAAGCCAGAAACTCAGGAGGTAAGGAAAACCAGCAAGTCTGGTAACAGCCTGGCAGGTTCCCTTCTGAAAAGGCATAGGGTTCTTCACCTAGGAATACTGTATCTGCCCAGCAGTACTAGATCCAAAATACTGCAGTAGCTTGTTGATTTGTCTGTGCAGAGAGATATTTTCATACATCTGGCAAGTCAGGACTCACAGAATAATTTAGCCCTTTTGTGAGGCTGCCAAAATGGCAAGAGCCAGGCATCACATTTCTTCCAACAATTAAATGGGTCAGACAGAAACTACCGATCAACTTTCTCCCAGAGAATAAAAATATCCATAATAGCAATAGGTTTATGATGAAGAAATGGAATTTATTATTAGGTGAAGGTAGCATTTTAAAGCCAGATCATCACTGCATTGGCCTGCAAACTACCTTACTTGAGAGCTGAAAGCAAAGTACAAAGAGTCTCCTGATATTCTGATTTTCCTGCAGCCAGGAATCAACACAGGCATGCAATAACCGTCAACAGGAACAAAATATATGCCTACATGACTAGGAAAATATCTGTAAGTTCTTCTTTTAAGTGGAAAGAGTTAAATTTTTTGCAAAGTCCATGCTAGAAGGTAACAGTAAGTGGTAAACATGATAGGTTTTGCATGTAAAAGGCAAGAATCATTTTAAATCAGCGAAACAGATTAAATCCACTATACTTGAATGATGTATTTCTTTAACACTGTATAACCAAATACAACTGGAAAGAACTGGATAATGCAGACTTCATCAAAAAAAGGACTTGGTATAGCAACACTATTTTCTTTTGAAAATGCTTGCTAACATTGAGAAGGTGAGAAAACTGGAATCTAGAAGTGGATAGCTTTAGATGAACCTTAAATTATAGTTGTTTTTATGTTTTTTAGTTCTCTACCAGTAGAAATTTCTGAATGTTTGCTATACAAACTTGTAAACAGAATGGGCTACCATATCTACTAAATAACCCCCAGAGACTAGACTATATTTTCTTTTCAAAGTGAGCTTGAACTTCTTAAGCAACATAACTTAAAGCAACTAACAAAATTCTTTTACTGAAGTAAAGCGTATCAATTGCAAGAGGCTTCTTCGGGTACACTTGTATTGAATCCACATTCTGGGATATTTAAAAAAAAAAACCACACACACATGAAAGCATAACAACAATTGTGCAGTTTCAGTAACTCTACTGAAATACTGAAATAAAAATTCATATCTGCTTTAGCTCTGCCAAAAACATTTACACCACAGTAGAATTACGTCAAAGTTACGCTGAAATAGTAACTACAATTCAGGTTATTTTATAGATATGGACCCTACTCATAATGAATGTACACATTCAACATAAGTCGAGGAAATTCTCTTCAGCAGCCTCCATTAGGGGTCACACAAGCACTCTCCCTGCCCTCACACTCCCAGGCTCAAGCACATAAGGGTCAAGGCAACCCACGCTGCCACATGGGCCTCAGTGCAAACAAAACCGAGCTGCACGAACAGAGGGCAAGCTGCCGGATCGACAAGTACAGAACATTTCTAAGTACAATAGTTATATTAAGTAACAGCTTTTTGCTCAAGTATCCATGCATGTGACTCTCACTTAGCAGCTTGGTCGTGTAGAAGATGGAAGCTAGAAATTCAGCTGAAAGATCAGCACGCTAACTCTCACTGCATCTGTTCTCAGTGCTTCCATCAGCACATTGTTTGGTTAGTGCATACACGAAGACCACGTAGCCTCTGCCCAATCCCTCACCACAGGGACCTCACTGAAATAAGCTATGAAGACAGTCTGAGACTTAGCTGAACAACCTCCAATATACAGTGGAGCATTTGTTGATATTAGTTGTTGTTATGCCTCAATCTGTAATTCACTTCAGTAGCGTGTGCCAAAAACTACTCTTCCTACAATCAAAAGGAACAAAACAATCTAGACATTAAGCAAACAGATCTTGCTCTACACAAGTACAGCATATCAAATAATCAGACTGTATCATTTTGCTTCAGTCTGATGAGCAAGACACAGGCACTCTGGACTGAAGAAAGAGAGGGTCTCAGACAATTTGTGAAATCTTACATGTGACTGTTACTCTGTCAGAAAACAACAATGCTGTAACTGTAGATACCTTTGCTGTACAGGGCCTGATAAACAGAACCAGAGAGGCTGTTCCATTTTCCAGAACTAGTGACTTTACCTGGGCCGTAAGAGAAGTAATACACCAGTTGAGCCAAGATCCACAAGCAATACCAGGCCTCTTCTCCTGCCAGGATATGGATCTCTCTAGAAAAGGGAGATCTACTAGAGGGATTTCTCAGTTGAAGGGCACTGGGCTCAGAACAGTCTGTCTTAGAGACTGTTACATGAACCAGAGGTCCTACCACAAAGAAGGTCGGCTAATCCATCAATCTCTCCCCAGCCATGAAATGTTTCAGATTTACAACCAATCATTCCCATATCTGGACTGCTTTGGACAAGTTATTTACCTCCCCGTTCGTGTAACAGTGACCTACCCAGCCGTTCCTCAGAATGTCTCCATTTTCCATACAGAATCATGGAAGGATCTTCATATTTGCAACTGTTTGTTTCTTTCCACAAAAGCTCAAGTGACATTCAATTATCATTGATCAAATGACTGGTATGAAATAAAAGAGTGAACACATTTCCAAGACATTTTTTTTTCTCACTTTGTGCACCATTAAAAACAAACTGTCTTACAGTTACTTTTTAAAAAAAATAGCTGATGCACCAATGCAACCCTTGTAAGCAGTATCACGTATGTATACATTTGAACACATGCAATGACATCTATTTATTGCTGGCTGTGGGTGGCTTATAAGCTAAGCAACAAACGGCTTTGCCTTTGAAATGCATCCTGATGGAAATCTTTCACGATCTGGAATCCCAAGACCACTGCAGAAAATTACACAGACTGGGACAGTCAGATTTGACCTTTTAACACTGACCTGCAGGTCTCTAGGGAAAACAAATGACAAATAACTGTTTTCTGACGAGGGATGATCCAGGCATCTTTGTGTCAATGGATAACTACACCTACAGACTTTGCTACCAACAGATAGCTCATAAAATTTTGTGAGGTGCTTAACCACAAAGACCTGCAATGAGTAAAGTATTTGAGTCTTTAAACCATACCAGAGTTTTACCTGGTTTTGCACTACATAAAAAATTGCTCAAAGTAGAGCTATCTTGGGTAGATCATCTCTTGGAGAATACCAAAATCCTGCTAATCAGGAATCTACCTTCATAATAATACCAGTATCTGCTATACCAAGAGACTGAAGTGTTGCTCTGACAATTACCTGTTACCCAGAACAATCTAGCAAAGTTTGCTATCAAGCTCCCTGTTGCTTTGACAGAGGAATTAGTGATTGTTTCCCCAGCGACTTTTGATAGTACAGCTTAATAAACTGTTCTGCCTGGAAAAGAAGAAGGGGTAAAAAGAGGGGAAAAAAACCAAACAGAACAAAAACAAAACAAGAAAAATCCCACACAACTTATTGACATCCATCTGTCTACAAAATCAAACTTCTTTTATGCATTGTTGTTTTAAGTCCCAATTCCCATGGCTGCTAGAAAGAATTGCAGAGTACTGGAAAGACACTCAAACCCCTTGGAAGGTATCCAATTTGTGCTGTTAGCATGGTGTGATGATTTGGAAACAGAAGATAATGTGGCCCACAGATCTTTGGCAGGCTTTAAAATATCATCTTTCATGGTAAAACTACTCTATTTTAAGCAGCTGATTGAAAGGTACTAGTAAGGCATCCGGGTTGATGTCTACTGGCATGGGGAGGATTGCATCATTTTTAAGAGAATTTAAAGATCCTTGGCTCTTTTTAATAGGTCTTGAAAGTCCTCTATTTAAGATTACGTACCCAGCACAGGAGTCATCTGCACATTGAGATTTCTGTCAGGACAGGACTAAGAAACAACTTTGATGAACCACCTGTTTTACTTCACTGACATCACTCCTCTTATTGGGGCCATAGCTAAGAAAAAAATTAAGTCTTGGTTTACCAGTCAACTTTGAGGGAACCATAAAAAACCCTGCTTTTCTTAAACCAGAAATCTGGTTTAAGACTCGTAAAAAAGAGGCATTTAAAGATCGTCCTCTCCTGAAAAAGCATCAAGGAGAAAAAAAAAAAAAAAAAAAAATCTCTCAAGCAAGGTATATTCTAAATTGAGTCACTTACCTGCACAATTCTTACTCTAGTACTTCACTGAGGCACAGCACTGCACCCTTAAAAGCAGCTTTTTCCTCCCTTTTCGTTAAGCTCTCCTCAGTGCAGAGATACAAAGCTGCTTTCCCATCTCATCCCTCTTACATCCTAACTGCATGAATATTAATTTTCCCAGACTTTCTACTGCCACACGTTCCCCCAAGTCACAAACCCCGAGTCAGTGAATGCCACTAGCCTCACATTCTGCTGTGCCTCAAAGCTAACAAAAGCACTGCTATAGATGGAGTAAAAGCCAGAAAAACAAACTATTTTTTGCCGCACATTAAAATATGAGGTATTGAGAGCTGTTGTATTGATTAAAACTGCTCAAAGTACAAAGCAGCTGCATGAAGTGCTGAATGAAGTTGTTTTAGATTAGGACATGCCACAAATTAATGCACTGCAAGTAAGTAGTAAGCACTCTATTGGTGGCAATTCCAAATACAGAGTGACTGTAATACTGACATCTACAACATCAAAGCACATGCAAACGTTCATGAGAGGATCGTGTTTTCTTTATCTTGGACAATGCAAGACGCAACTTGCAATTAATAGGTCTCTTCTTCCTTTTTCCTTGGAATGGAATTCATAACACTGAAGATTGATTGTCTCTCCTTAAAGCAAACAGAATCATGGATTACAAAAAACATGAATGGCATCCATTAAAGTCACCAAATCACAAGTTGCAGCACACTTTCTATAGAACATCTTGAAGCTTCTGAAAGCCCCTCTGATCCACTAAGCTATAATGGACATGCTGGTTATAAATACCTGGGTTCAAGTTAAATAGGCTTTCAATCTGAATTCTTCCCTTTCTATTCCCCTTTGAGGTACCTTTCTACACAAGGCTCCCTTACCTTCTGTATATGTTCACTTAGAAATCTGCCTCTGAACTCTTGAGTGTCCTAAAACAGCGATGGAGTCCTGCTCAGTAAAAGGAACAGTCTATAAAATCTCACTGAGGTAACTGGCTATGCCTAATTATTTATTATCTATTTTAAGTGGCTCCCAAATGTTCTGGACCGCTGACAGCATTCAGTACATCTTCTACAGAGCACCTTAATCAAATTTAGATTATTTTTCAAATAGAGAGGCAATGAAGTTTTGCAGACATCTTGCTGCTTTCTTGGGGCCCACCAGTGACACACAGATCTCTCTTCTAAACAGGGTATGCTAAAACAGCACACTGCCACAGGCCAGAAGGCTGTTTCTTTCTATCTGTTCACATAAAACTACACAAAGAAACAACACTCACTGTAGCCATACTGTTTACAGGAACAAACCTTCCTGATACAATGCACAATGAGTTCACTCCAACCCTCTGCCCAAGCACTGTGGAACATACTGATAGTTTTAATTGCCCTTTATGCCCTTGTGAACAGCACCATGACTTGAAGATTCTACATACAAGCCTTTATGGGTATTGTCAGTGAAAACCTGCCAAACCTCCCATGCAAAGGGTGTCTGCAAACAGTGACTCTTGACTTAGACCAACTGCATGGTTAATTCAGTAACAGTAAAGACAATAACTTAAGTTTTGAAAATTCTAAGTTTTTCATTGTTTCTACGTATAAGAATGAAAATATTTTGGAAAAAAAATAGTTTTCAAAATGCCAATAAGGAACTACATCAGTCATCTGAACACTCACATGAAAGTTATGACCAACAGGTTCCAAACGAAGTTTTGGAAACTCCTTCCCTTCACATGTTGTTTTTTAGATTTTTAGTGGTAAAAACATCTATCTGAAAATACAAATTAAACTTGTAGGACTGCTGGTGTAACTGAAAACATAATATCTTTCTTTAATATCTGTTTGCCAGACAAGCTATGAAATATGTGTTTGCCGGACAAGCTATGAATAGTCATTTCCAAAGTCTTATTGATGGCTCAATTATAGTTTATGTTGTCACATATTTGACATGACAATATTACCCATTCACTGCTATGTGAAGAGTTCATACCTTCTTGCCCCCAGGCCTTGAAAGAGATTGCTTACCAGTAAAAGCAGTAGCAAAGCTGAAGTAAATCGAAACTCAAGAGATAACAGGCAAGCACAGAGGTAAAGAAAAAGAATGCATTGGCCAGTTTTGGTGACATTATTCAATCAGCAAAGAAAGAAAAACTTGCAGCAAAATAAAGCACTTACCACTGCTCCTATTCAGGGTTCGATTGTACTTTAGAAACAAACAAAAAGAACAAGGTGTTAAAACTGTCTTTTCAGGGATACAGTCTCTCCTTAAATTATCTTTAAAACAAAAACAGATCAAGTTGGCGGTGTCCCTTTTGTGAAGAAATAAACAGATCAAAAAACAAGAGGTACTTTCAAATTTTGTATTTATTTGTGGTTTACAAATCTGAGATAAGGATTACACTAGAAATTCAGATTTCTTCCCTGAAACAGTCTTTCCAAAGACTTTTTTAAGTTGCACAAATGATTTCTCTTCTTCCCTGCCCTCTCCTCCCCCCACCATTTCTTGAGAACTGCCTGAAGGCAAATATAATTGGAACCTTGCACTCGTTGCAGACATGTCATGAACAAGAACATAATCCAGGGTCATCAGCAGGCTAAAGCCAGCGCACTGTGCTGCCATGCAAGATGATCAGTGTTTGGATGATAAGCATGCCTACAGGCCAGCATCGCAGCCAAGGCAAGCTTAACAGACCTGAGAGGGCAGCTCACATTGTTCTGTTCGCAAGCAGAATCTCTTCAGACCATCTACAAAACAGCTCTGAAAGCAATTGTACCTATTCCCCCTCTCCCAGCTAAGAGGACCAAACATAAGGTCCTAAGGATTGGGGGTAGGGAAGGTTGAAAGCAGGGATCTGCTTACAGCCAGAGAAGAATATCATTAACTATTAATAACAAAAAGGCTGCATTGCAGACAGCCTGAAATCTGGTACAGCTTACTAAATCACAACTGCATGAGAGACCATTACACTACAGAATATCAGTGATAGCTCCACAGTTAAAAATCCTTACCTTGAAATCTCACTTTCAGTGAGAAATTCATACATTTATATGAAGACCACATAGCACATCTTTCCAGAAATACAGTAATTAGTATGATGACAGCTGTTTGAAAACTGAAAAATACTACTTCTAGTTAAACATTCATTTTAAGAGCAGGTCCTTCTGAAACAGTTTACAGACAATATTCAATAAAGTCTAAGTGCAGATCCTTCTTAGGTTGCAGTATGATCAGGGAGGAAGAGGAAACGCAAGTCATGCATACCTAACAAAGTTTCTTCACTAGGAAGAAGTGATGAATAAGTTTTGTCTGGTAAGTGTTCTGTGAAAGCCAGCCTCTTATACCAAGACAGCCGTTCCAACTTCCTTCCACCTCACTTTACAAAACCAGCAATCAGTAAGCAGTTAAAACTGTATTAATAAGCAAGGCATGGCAGAAAGTCTTGCTGAGTGCCAAATGGAGGGTGGGGGGTGTTTAGGTTTGAAGGTGTTATTTGGGGTTTGGGTGTTTAGGGGTTGGGTTGGTTTTGGTTTTTTTGGTTTTTAATCATAGAATCACAGAATGATTTGGGTTGGAAGAGACCTTAAAAGATCACTCAGTTCCAACCCCCTGCCATGGGCAGGGACACCTTCCACTGGACCGGGTTGCTCCAAACCCCTTCCAGCCTGGCCTTCAACACTTCCAGGGATGGGGCAGCCACAGCTTCTCTGGGCAACCTGTGCCAGTGCCTCACCGACCTCATAGTGAAGAAGTTCTTCCTTCTATCTAGTCTAAATCTACTGTCTTTCAGTTTAAAGTCATTCCCCCTTGTCCTATCACCACATGCCCTTGTCAAATGGCCCTCTCCAACTTTCTTGTAGTCCCCCTTTAGTTGCTGGCTTGAATGTCTCCCTGGAGCCGCCTCTTCTCCAGGCTGAACAACCCCAACTCTCTCAGCCTGTCTTCATAGCAGAGGTGTTCCAGCCCCCTGATTTTCATGGCCCTCCTCTGGACCCACTCCAACAGGTCCACATCCTTCTTGTGTTGGTGGCCCCAAAGGTGAACACAATTCTCCAGGTGAGGTTCAGTACACTAGTGGTCTAGGTGGAGCCCTCTGTTTTCATCTAACCAAATCAATTTAGCAGATCCCACTTTCTTCCCATTTCCTGGACAGACATTCCAAGCATATTGATCCATCCTTTCAGGTGCACTTGTCTTTGGTGAGATACAGAGTAACTCCTATCAGTTTTCCAGAATCAGAGGAGAACAAAGGGCTAAAGGAAAAGAGGGGAGGATGTCTGCAGGGAGAAGGGCTGAATCATGCTGGTGCTATTGTCAGAATATATGACGGGCAACACCAGGCATCTCAGAACTGTGAGAAGATGAGTAAAGAACAAATCGGGATGAGAATGGCAGAGCCGAAGCAAAGTGGGGATACTGCCTCCGGGAAGGAGAGCTGCAGCTGTTCCAGTGCTGCAGTTATCCTCTCTCCACCACATCCTGCAGTTGGTTCACAGAAACAGAGCTGTGCAGTCTTGTTCCCCTGCTGTCACAGGCTCCACGGAGCAAAAATGAGCTAGAGTCCAGCCCTAGTGCTGGGCCTCACCACTTACCTGCTCTCCTTTCTCAAGCAAGGTGGGTCTCATAGAATACATTCCAAACTACAAGAAGGGCATATTTGATCATGGCTGGTTCTGGTCTGTCAAGCCTTTCAAAGAGTGAAGACGGCTGTCCACACAAATGGGTGTTGCATAAAGACAGGAAAAAAAAGAGCCATTAACAGAAGATTTTTTTTTTTAGTGATATTCTTAACTTCACAAATAATTTAGAAATTAACAACATGGTTTCAAAGTAACCCATACAAAGAAGTATGCTGAAGATAAAGAAATAAAGCATATGTAGAGAAGTATTTATAAGTGTCCAGAGCCTTATCAAGAAGTGTCAGGGTGGAAAGCCAATTGGGACAGTTCTACAACAAAAACTGCATAGTAGGAGGGTGGTCCACTTACTAGAACAGAAGTGAAACAAGAAAGATAATAAATATGGAGTCATAACCACCTCAAAAAAAAGCTGCACATTCCTAAGTGTTAACTTGCTTCTTTCTGGTGTTTTATTTTATTTGGGGATTTGAATGTAGCAATTCACTCCCTCTGGAAGTAAAAGTAAAAACCCTGGAAAAAATGTAAATATTAACAAATCTCAAAAATAATCCAAAACACCTTCTTTCTCAGGCCTGAGAAACCAGCACAGCTCACTGTTGCATTTCTTTTTCTAGAACAGAGGCTGGCAACTTCTCAAAGTGTTTGGGATAGTATTATTTTTTCCCCTTGCTCTTGAAGTTATGCATGCTGGTAACATTTTCCTCCTGCCTTCCCAGTCCCACCAAGCTTGGAACTCATCAGGAGCCCGAAGTCCAACTTTCACAGGCACAGGACACCAAAATGCACCACTGATGTAGGGCATCTTGCCTTAGGGAGAGACAGTGGTTACCTACTCCTTGCTCTGAGCTCCACAAGTCTGGAGTTCAGCAGAAGACAGGCAGCAGCTTTCTGCCCTTATGGCTGACTAATGGTGGGTACACAGACATTTTGAGAGGCTCAGTCCAAATTGGGACCCGAAAGCTGTTTCTACTAAAAAATATGACCCACTGCAAATAAGTCAACATTTGCTGAAACACTGAATTTGCCATGTTAGAGCTTGCAGGCCCCCTCCAGGAAGATAAAAATAACAGAATTACTTTACCCAACATCCGTTTTGAGACTGACATCCATCTCTGATACCCACATTTTTAAAAACATGCTAAAAACCATGGAGAGGGATGCAGAAGTGTGCTGAAAAGTTACTGAAAATAGGCAGGAAAAACCATTTAGTGCCGTATGCTCAGATTACTAACAAAGAGGAAGAAACATGACTCTAACTTGCAAATATTACCGGGAAATACTTCACAGGAAAACACCAGATAGTAACAGGCTACTATGACAGTCATGACTGGGGCTCCTTCCAATTTTTTTTTTTTTTTTAATTACCTTTATTGCTGCGTAAAACCACAAGTAAGCTTTATTTCTTATCAGCATAAAAATGTCGGCACAGTCAGTAGTCCCCAAGTTACATATATATAGAGAGAGATATATAGATAGGTAAGATACCCAAGTTTCATAGAAAACTGATACATGATTCTTTTCTTCTTTGCTGTTTGTGAAGGCAAGATATATTTGCATGATCCAAACAAATCATCTGCTGAGAAGACAAGTGATAAAGTTGTCTGAGCCACCAGGATCTGAGACTTCTTCAAAAAAGCATCTTTGCGTGACAAAAACCTAATGCTACATCAGACAGCTTTTCATTAGCAGGATGCTAATAAATTGGTATCTTCAAGTAATTAATTACGA
Organism: Podiceps cristatus; assembly: GCA_000699545.1. Taxonomy (NCBI): domain Eukaryota; kingdom Metazoa; phylum Chordata; class Aves; order Podicipediformes; family Podicipedidae; genus Podiceps; species Podiceps cristatus. The sequence continues at coordinate 18,080 of JMFS01101935.1, read as the reverse complement.
AGACTCAGGGCAACAGGAAGTCTTACAGCAAACATGTACATTCGATTTTCATAAAGATGTTTCACCCCCGTATGAGCTCCAGTTTGGGGAAGGCAGTGCCAGATGAACTGAGGAACTGAGTTTCTTTCTAACAGGCTGCAAATCTGTTCCATTAGTTCTCAGCTGCACTAAGCACAGTTGACTTTGAAAATCAAGCCAAGCACTAGAAACTATCATTGATGCTTTGTTTCTTTGAAAAAGCTCTGTACTTTAACAAAAGGGTATTCATTTTAAAATTCAGCCATATCTCTTTTGTACTGAAAGCCTGCCTCTGGACAGCACTGGAGGATTCCAAGATCTCATGGACTTTTCTGCCTGTAAATCACAGGGCTTTTGCTAAAGTACTAAAAGCAAGACTCACAATAACGTTAGACAGAGACCTGGTAGCAGACAGCAGAGCAGTGACAGGGGATCACAGGACTTGAAATTCACCCCATTGTGCTCCTCAATAGGAAACGCAGTGCTATTTTAACAACAATGATTAAGCACTAACAAAGGAAGATGGATTCACTACTCAAACCTTCAAACCAAGCCTGAAAGCTTCTTCTGGAAAATATGCTTGTGTTAAACATATTTTGAAAACTCAGCAAGACAATATAGAATAAAGTTTCATAGCCCAGATTTTTCAAGAGATCATTATGACTAGATCATCTAATTGGATTACTTATATTGCCTATAGTGCTGAACACTTATTACGGCTCAGGATTTCACTGGGCTATGCACTGCATTGACAAGCAAATAGACATTTCTAACATAAGAACCCTAACTTTTCCTTTTTATGGTTAGTTTCATCAATAAACCAGAACAGACTATACCAGCAAGTGCCAATTACACAGGATCTGCAGCTGCCTTGCATCTGCAGTGCAACAGTTCATTTGCCTAAGTAAACTCAAGAGTTTTGGTACTTAACTGGCAACAGATTTATTAGCCGAGTGCCACATTAGCAAAACCAACCTGGAAGAAAGCCAGGCAAAGACTAGCTAAGAAAACATTAGAAAGGAGTTGGACAAAGTAATCTGGAAACATGAATACGAGCAGCACCTGAGCATTCAAACACACAAGTTACTGCAACCTACCCCTTTGTCAAAATTCTGAGTCAATGCATGAAAATTGGTTAAGATGTAAGACTGACTGTGAATAAACAGATTACTACTTAGCACAAAAGATCATAAATCAGTTTATGTTTTTGTTTTAGAGGGTTCTCTTTTGCACAAAACACTAAGCTGGCTCCTGTCCCAATGCGTAGCAGCTACATTAGTGCCAGACAATGACTTGCCAGCACATCTAATGCCACCACAGTAAACACATTCTGCAACACAGACATCAAAATCCTAGGATCTTGCACCTGCACTTTCCAGAATGTAACATTTCTTGCCCAATGCACTACGTGCCTAATGAAAGCTAAGCAGCCATTGTAATAGTGGAGCTCATTAAAGAAACATTCACAAAGGACAGAAATACCCAGCTACCAGAGCGGGACATCACTCACACAATCATTTCTGCGCTCTCTGCCCTGATCCACAAGGGAAACTTACAAAACGTTACTCCAAAAACTGAGCCTGGGAACAAACTGCACTGAATTCCAAACCCCATGAAGTCAGTATATTTAAAGTGCCATAAACCCAGTAATTTTACTCCCCTCCCTTCACCTCTTCATTTTTCAAACATCAAACTACATTTTATTTCTTTCCCTGGAAGATAAACTTCAGCACATCTTTCACTCGCTCTTTGCCTCCCCTCATATCCATTGCTTCCATTTCAAAGACAAAGGCTTGGACACCAAAAAGCTTATCTAGTTTTTCCCTCCCTCCTACACTAAAGCATTTAATAATAGTTTCTCTACCTCTGAAACTTCGTTTGCCTACACTTTAATACAGTCATGCAATATTGACCATCTTTCAAGGGGTCCTATTTTGCCTTCACACACTTGCCAAATCTAGATGATCTCCCTTCTCAGTTGCCCTTTTAATTGACAACCTACTATATATACATTCCCCGTAAGCAGAAGATAAAAAAATTGCCATCAATCCAGTTGATAAAGGCTTTTCCTTACAAAGGTAGATTCCATCCCATCACAGCAGGGTAAATCAGAAAAACTTCACCAATTTTCTGAGCAGTGACTTCAAGAAAGTAGAATTTTGGCTTAGTTACAGAACTAGCCTTCTCTCCCACTCATGGTTCAGAATATCCACCTCCAGGGACCCAGATGCTGCAACAGAACGTATCCATACATCCAATTCCTCTGATCATGCTCTTTGACAAAACCTGGTGATAAACATCACTAGTACCCTTCATCACCTAGCAGGGCTACTTTGTTTACTGACTTCGATACTTTAGACTACCTTTATAGGAACCTGTGACCAAACTGATTTCCTACTATTTTTACTTAAACACAGAGAAGAGACAAAGATTAAGAAATAAGTCTAGAGAACATCTATTTTAACATCTTGCAATGATACTTAAGGCTATCTTGGTTTTTTCAGGCACACCCATTTTCAGGACTCCTACATCTCAATATGAATCTTGAATTACTACAACCCACTCTTTTGAGTGGGAGTTGCAAAGGGGGGGAAGAGAAGGAATCATCTTTTACATATCCAGCTATGGTTCTTCTGAACACACCAGTCGTGTAAGATTAATTAAAAACAAAGAAGCCAAAAAACAGGAAAACAACAACAACAACAAAAAACAACCAACCAAAAAACAACCACAAACTACAACCACCAAACAAGGGATGACAGAGTCACCGGTTTAACAGCACTCAAATTCTCTGCCAAGACACAAAATTCTTTCTGTTCCTGCCTATTTTCCCCCGACACCTCCACCTCCTCTTCCCCATTAAACTAAACCAATATGTTCACACAGTTAAGTGTTCCAATAACTTGGTCAATATAAAATATTCATAGTAGCTCCAAATCTATCAAATTAGGATAATTATTCCCTCCCAATTCAAGAGGCATAAAACCTTCAATGCTTTTGCTTCCCCTGGCAAGTCTGTAAGGTTGTCCTCCTGTGGAAGAATTAAGAACTAAATCATGAGGGCATTTAATGACAGCACAAGTCCAGATTTCATCATGTTTTACCACTTTCACAGGTTGGAGATGTTAAAACAAGAAGGTGTCACAAACCCTACTTAACACCTAAAATTTTGTTAGGCAAAACTGAATGAATACAAATCTGAACATATGGAGCATTTCTTCTGTCTTTCTTGATGCAACCCACAGAAGTGATTAGCTTGGCTTGTGACCAATTTGACATCTTGACAAATTAGTCAGTTCCTCACAGAAAAAGAATCTTAACTATTACATGTTTAAGCAATCCAGGTTATTTGATTATTATTCAATTCCTCTGCCATTCCCAATTATTCAAACGTCTACAGTAAAGTGAAAACCAAGAGGTCTTTGCCACATCTATAACATAAAACACAACTCACATCACAAATGATAGATGAAGAAGCCTGCTGGCAACTCAAGTTGCCACCAGCCCTTCTCATCAAGGTGTCAATGACCGTGGGCCCACTAAATCATCACAAAATATTCAAATAAAGTGATTCCAAACAAGTTATTGTTAGCATTCAAACTTATTCACTTAAACTTTCACTAGAAGTACAAAGGCACCCCAGTTCCACTTACCACTTAAGATTCCTAGACCACAAGTCATCTGTACACAGTACAAAAGTCACTAGTGTAATCCATTTCAAAAATCATTTCCTGAATTCACACAACAGAAACAAAGTGAAATGAAAAACGCATTCTCTGTGCTAGTGGTGTGTGTGGAAAATATCCAGAATGTACTTAAAAATAGGAGATGAATCAGACTACCTAGCACAACTCTATGGTTAGGGTCACATTTAAACTCACTCACCAACACTAACTTGCATAGTTTGCACCCTCAAGCACAATGTGGGCAAGACTGAGTTTTCAGTGTTCATCCCAATACTGTTTCTATCAAATCCTCCAAGGTCCTTACCCTCAGACCTATACTTAAGCGTTACCTAGGTTCTTACCTCACTTATTACAATTTTTTTTCCCTTTGGATTTCACAAACCTCTGCTTCACACACATCCTCTCACAACACTGCTATACAATAATCATTCTACTATGTCGCAATGACAGCATTTGTCTTTTCTACATCCTTCTTCACTCTTTCACTATCATCTCTCCCTATCAACATAACTTACTGGGGTTTGGCTTCAAAGTCTTCAGACTCAGCTACAAAATGCCAAGTGCTGCTTCTAATCCATGCTTAATCAAAACCTCTGTCATTCGCTGCTTAAAAAAACCCAACCAAACAAACAGTTTCAACTTGCCACCTTTGAGTTTTATCACTGGCTATCCTTCCTGTTTGACAGACCAACCAAGAAACACTGGCAGAGCTATTTTGTTATACGTCTCAAAAACCTATCACACCTCTCCTCTGTCACAAGATTTCCAAAGGTTAGGCTGCTGTACACAAGCAACACATCATTATAAACTCATTTCAGCTCCTTGTCCTTCCAGATTTCATAAACTCTGAGGCACAGACAATTTTAGCTCTGTGTTTGCACAGCACCTACCACAGTGAGGTCTTGGTCAAAGAGTGTCCTACAAAGTAAACAATTGCACGGACACAGAAACAGTAATCTCAGCAATTCCAGCACTGAGACTTGGCAGAAGTTTATCATGCAATTCACAGTCTATTTACCCTAGAACATCTCAGTGTTACCTTCAGACAAACAAAATCACATTCACACTAATCCTTTTTTTAAAGTTAATCTCTCCCAATCTTTCTGATCACCTTCAGCAAAAACACACCACTACTAAATCTTTGCTCCATTTATTACCTACAGAACCAAACAGCCAACAGACCTGTGTAACTATCTACTGCTAACACAAGCAGCCTTGATGTCTTTAAGACAAGTGACCAACAGTTTCAGTAGGTTTGAGCTTCACATTAAAAATGGAAGTTACTAGTTAACTAACAATATCTTGCTGCCTAAGAGAAGGGAGGTTACTGGAAGGCCGTAAGGACAGGAGAAATGTTTACAAGAAGCCTGAAGTATTCTGACTACAGAAAGATGCAATACAGAGATGTGATGTAGAGGAAAAATTAAAGTATAGCTCATTAGTGTGGTAGGTAGGGAACAAAAAATGCTAAACAGGACTAGGACAACATCAGATGGATTGCTCTGCACAGGATTGAGAGAAGATTAAAAGCAGTGTCAATAACTTTCACTCATGCATCCAGAAAAAATGCAGTCCAATCTTCTCCTATTTATACTTACATGACAGCAAGACATCATCTCCCTTCATATTACTTACCATTGCCAATTTTCACATGCTGGCTACCTTGGTGGTTTGGTATTTCTAACATTAGAAGGTAAGAAAAAATACAATGCAGGAAAGTGCATAGGGATCCTATTTTACAGTACTCATTTTAAAGCATCTCCACAATGCCTTTTAGTTGGAATGGCAACGATATTTACTGCTCTGTGAAAATGTTTAAAGATTTCTTTGTAATTTATTCTTATACATTAAAACTTGTAAAAAAAAAATAAAATCTGTTGCATCTTTTTCCCCAGGTGGGCATTTCCCATAATGTACATACTTTAAGTTATGAACTACTGCAAGGTTGACCTAATGTCACAGGCTAACCACACTTCAAACTGTTAACCCATTTGGCATGACTCTGCTAAAACAGGACTTGATTTTCTTTCAAATTGTTAGTAAAATCTTTCATTAAAGTATTTGAGCAAGTATTTTCCATTTTGAATAATGTTAACTGTTTCCCAAAACTTTATTAAAAGGACTATACAGAAGCAACCCATAAAGAAAGAGAAAAATACCTCAAAGCACAATTTAACACCATATTCTGCCCCTAGTCCATCATTACTGCTCACCTTAACAGCTTTCACCACTGCTTACAAGTGCCGTACACCACAGAACCCACAACCCTAGCTCTCTTCTCCCAACCAACACCACCAACAAAACATAGCAGAGGTAAAGTCCTGCATACTCCACAGCACAATTTTTGAGTTCTGTAGCAAAGTATATGTATTCATGTTCTTATGAAATATTTCCAGTTTTTATCACCATAAATGCCAATACTAGTAGACTATATCTCATTAACACACCATTTTTTTCATTACTTTCTACTACTGTTTCTAGGTATGTATTTTTTCCAAGCATGTTTTGCAGTCAAGACTTCCCTATTAACTTTAAGCTACTGCCAAATTTCAGGAGACCTGAAAGTTTCTGTGCCCATGCGAATTTCTTATGAGAGGCCTGCAAAACAAGTGACTTGCAAATCCATACTTTACTGATGGTGAGCTGGCTGCTTGCCTAATCAGCCCACCTGCAATTCCAAACCTTGTGCTGCCAGTGCCCAACTGACAGACCCAATAAAGAAAGGTATGGGATGTGGACAAAGCCAAGAGAGATGCAGTGAAGAAAGCACCTGGTATCAATTAAAAGTAGCTTTCAGTGACACACTCACATATTTAAGTTAAACACCATTGTCTTCTATGCTCCAATGGAGAGAAAAAAAAAAAAAAAAAAGTCCTCCACTCTGAAAGGAAAGGATAATGCTGTAGCTCCATTGGTTCAGACAATAAGCTCACACTGTAGAGAGAGTTTCAATAGCCTGAGGGTGGATAAAGCTGCAGTCAGAGTTTGCACTTTACTAGACATCTGATAAGCTAATCCCCATCAAGGCTACCTGCCTACTTGAGCTCTCACAACAGAATTCAACAGCAGCCTTAGTTAAAAATCAGCTGAAAGGGCAGCCAACTAAGCAGCACAAATTCAGAGACAACTTGACTGCATTAGCACAGACACACTCAAGACCACTTTTCTGTGATCTACAGGTAGTCCAAACCTACCACAGTATCAGACATCATCTCCTTCCACCACAACATGCATTGGGGAAGCAGTTTGTAAGACCTAACTTTCCAACTCCCAGACTTACACTGCTGTGTTATTCTCCACTGCAGTTAGATTGCCAGCCTATCGTTATCTACCCCAACTACCTTGCTATAAAGTAAGATTTAAGTTCAGGCTCTCCATTCTGTACATGCAGTCCCAGGGAAGAGCAGTGCAAATGAGTCTCCCTTACAGTGGAAGTCTGACAAGTAACAAGTAGATGCAGGTAAGTCCTGGGAAAAGAAGGAAACAAAGCAATAAAGAAGAGCTACAAAAGCGTTCAGTTCTACAACTGCACTGAGAAATGTCAAACTGACAGCCTTAGGAACAAGAACTGCACATGACCAAAGCTATGGTTAATGAATGGGCAATACCAGCTTCATCTCTGCTCTCTGCCTTCAAATAACAGATACTTTTTGAGATTTTGGTTTTCTGAGTTTAAGGAACCATTTGCTTTGAGAAAACTGAATGCAGGTATTGACCTTCAGCATTTAGATTTGTTTTCTTTACAAATTCCTTAGTATTTCCTTGTGCTAGGACTCACTGCTTCAGGAGCCAGAGCTTCACAGGAAGGGACACTGGGTTTTGTGCAGCTAGGAGCCTTTCTTTTGTCAATTTATATCAAATGCTGTATGAGTTTCTACACCTAATTTATCATGGTCCTCTTTTCTTTCCTTGCCTCCTCTGCTGATTGACTCATACACTCTAGTTCCTGTATGTGCCTGCCCAGTCTTTCCATAAGAAGCACTGACCAAAGAAAGCTCAAGAACTAATCAAATGGTTTTCAGCAAATTTAATAAAATAAAATATCATCTTTTCCATTCTTTCCCCCCTCCAAATACTGGCCAACTCAGTCCTAAGATCCCTAAGGACCATTCTGCATGTCCTTATATTGTCCTCTACTCAAATGAAGACATACTTCTTAAAGCATAAGCATGCTAAACTTCAGACCAAAGCCAGACTTCCATAAGAAAGGAAGGAAAAAGGAAGGAAAAACACAGACAGAACTAATTGTCCATTTCCATTGAAGCACTAAACTCTTTCAAATATACCAGTAAACACTTCTGAACTCACAAGCTCCAGATACCTGGAAATGGTTAGTCTACCATAACATAAAACACATTTTAGAAAAAAAACATAGAAGGATATTGAATGCCATCCTTTTTCCTCAGCCAAGGAACCTAAGAACCCTCTGGAGATACAGACTTCATCCATTTCAAAGGTACCAACTGAAGAGCCCTATTAAGTTCTCTCATTACTTAGCTCTTTATTGCTCATTATTTTAGTAAGAAAGTAACATATGGGCAAACTTAAAACATAACTTTTATTCTGTTTATCTCATTTACAACCAGTGAGCAGCAATCAACTTTGCCATGTTATTGAAACATGAGCCATGCTCAAATGTATCTGAAAACTAAAATATTTTTAAAAAAGGGCAAAACCAGGTAACAGAAAATACATTCAATGCCAAAAAAATTTTGACAAATGGAAAAAGTATGCCAAAATGTGAACACGGATCTCACTTTACTTGGATGGGACACTATCATAGAACTAAAAAAAAAAAAAAAATAAAAATGGCTTGCTGACACAAGTGTTAACAGAAAGCCAAGTCTTTCAATTTTAAAATACAAAAGCTTTTACAATGCTTTATGAAAGTACTACATTTGGTTTCAAAATAAACCATCTGACAGAATTAGAAAGTTAGTCAATGAATAATTTATTAAACAAGATTTTTCATGTTATATTTTATGTAGTCATAGGTCTGACTCACTGATTTGAAATTTTGTGAAAAGCTATAGGTAACAAAAGGAACAGATTAATCTAGACTACAAATCTCCAAAGGAAAAATATGGTACAAAGTAATAATGCACTTGAAACATTTTCTATTTATCCAAAGATATTGAAATTCCTTTCAATTACTCAAAATTGATTATCTCTCTTAAAAGATCATGCAGAAGGAGGTAGGTATCCTATTATACAGAAAAACTACCCATCAAATTAAGAAGTGGTCATGACATTGACTAAAAATATTCACGTGTCACATTCTGACCTATATGCAATTGTTGAAATATGACAGCATACAGAAAGATCAGGTATATTTAGGACAGCCCACCTGGATTAATAGTTAGCAAGCCTTAAGTATTTCATTACCACTCCTTGTCTTTTTTTTAAAAAGCACTTTATTCACCACTCAACCGTTATTAAATAGATCACCACTGAGGTTTAACCAACACCTGCATATACTAAATATAAATGGACCTGCAATAGACAATTTGGTTACTATAACTGAAAAAAAAAATCATCAGTATACTTCAGTGGAGAAATAAATTTTTACATTTTAAAATTAATTTCAAATGTTACTTTATTTCCCCAAAATAAATGTGAACTCAATCTGACAGTATTAATTAAATCTATTCAGAACAACCTGCAGAAAGGAAATAATGTAAAGATATGCATCTTGGTGTAGTAAGCCACTGAAGATATGCAAACAAATTCTCTTTGAAATAATCTGGTTCAAGCACACATTTATTTGGACAGGGTTGGTAGGGACTGACACACAGAACACATACCTTGGTCTCTCAGGTCAAGAAACAGTAAAGGAAAATTGCTGCATTTATATGCTCCAAGAGAGGGAGTATGAAGTAGTACAGCAGAGCTAATAAAATCATGGGTGGCGTGCAAATGGCAAACAAGGGGTGACTGCTGACTTGCACCTCACAACACAGGAAGCAAAGCATGTTTGAGACAACAGCAAGCAATACCAAGTACAATGTGCAGTCTGACCCTTCTTTGTCACAAGATGTTGAAAAGTTCACAGGGATTCAAAAAGGTTTCCTACAAATTCATTCAGGAAAAATCCAGCAAGGGCTATGAAACCTAAAGACCTCTGCTGGATGAAGACCCTGAGCTCCAAATCACCATAAGAAAACACTGAGGAAGTGCAGATATGTGCCAGAAACGTAGAGGTAAAACAGCTTAAGTCGCAACTACAGCTTTTAAGACCACAGTACCTCGTTCACATTCAGCTACATCAGCTTCTGTATTTTTCACTGAAATAGGAGCTAACAGTAGTCTAGTGCTAACAATTCTTTAAATATCACCATGGGTCTATAGCCCAAAAGTCATTAACCTCTCCCCGCAAAACTGTTCACACCATGCCTTGCTTGCATGTATTCGCTCCTGCCTTTGGTGATGACCAAGGCTGCAAAACTGAAGTCTTTTGAGTACTACTTCAAGAAGAATTGGAATGCAAGAAAAACTACAGAGCAATGACAAACTCCAGTCTAAGACTTCACTACTAATTTGGTATCACTCCTTTTCCAAGATTTTGTATATCACTGAAAAGTTTAAATCACCTATTTCCTATGTTTATCCCAATAAGTGTATTTGTCCATTTGATATTGGCTTTTGCGTTGTTTTGTGTATTTTTGAAATGTATTTTTTGAAATTTACATTCAGTGTTTCAGGAAAGAAGAGAAGCAAAGAGAAGGAAAAAAATGAGGAAGTAAGCTGGACGACTTGTTTCAAAATCTTTGCCAATGCTCCTCCAAAATACGGCTTTCCAGTCCCTCCTCGCCAGACATGCAGGACAAAGAAATTTGACTTGGGCCACCTGGCAATGGCTCAGCAAGTGCTCTCTTTCACAGAGCAATCATACTCCACATTTTAAACCATCATTTTGTTAAAAAGAGCCCTGTTCTCTTAGTAAAAAACTAAAACCCCGGTGAGTCAACTTAAGTACTAGGTCAGCAGTGTCTACTTGAGTTGTCATACATAGCTGTAAGTTACTTGCAGCAAAACCTAACTGCAATCATTTCAACATCTACATTAATTACAGTGCTGAGCAGAACACTCAAAAGGATCATCATATTGATGTAGAAATACTGTACACAATATTTTAGAGAGGTATCAAAGGTGCATGCATTTTAACATATAGATGTTTAAGTTTCCCTCAAAGCATTTGATTTCACATGTCTTCTTCCAAAACCTGCCTTTGCAAATAAGTATAGCATCGACAGACATCAAATGATCATGTTATAGGTTGTTTTGAACATGTATTTCTTTATCGAAGTGAAAGAACAAATTATTCATACTGAGTGAATAAACATTATTAATTCAAGTGCAGTACAAAATCCCTAAGCAGGTTAGGACACATTTACTAGTTACAGTGACCGCAACGCTCTCATATTTAAGCTAGTTTTCAGCTATGTCATTGAGGCCATGGTCCAGAGATGTTTCTTCTGGAAATGGTGCCAGCTTAAGCTGCTCCCACGCTCAGACATTTGCCTCTGATCGATCCTATATTACTTCCTCAGCACAACTGCTTGAAGTGCCATATGGTGAATAGATCAGGAAACTGCTCAGGGTTAAAAAAAAAATTAAGCCAGCACTGCCACCAAGAGAAATGTCTGTGGAACCACAGTCTCCAACTTCTAAAAATGTTGCCCTGGGAGGGTCAAGCTAAAAGCCTTAATGCTCACCCTGCATCTTTTGTGCCCACGAACAGAGCACATGAATTAGCTCACAGCTTCTGTATGTATACGGAAGCAACTTCTTCGGGAGTAAAGTTGCTGCATTCCACTTAATTCTGAAAAGTGGTAACAGCTGTTTAAAGTAAAATAATCTAAGAAATAAATGAAAATATTTTTAAGAAAATGACTAGAAAGCAAAATACAGCAAAATCCCCAAGGTTCTTCTGATTCCCTTGCTCTTGTTCTGTCTGCCAACTTCAGCTAAACTTCTCAGATGATCAATACTTACTTTCTTCCAGCAAAACGAAGAGCAGCTTACTGAGTCCTCCTAAAAGGGAAGATCAAGTCTGATCCCAGCAGAGATGCAAAATCACCAATGGAAATAAGCATCTCTACAATTCACTGTTAGTAGGACCGGAAGAAGGTTGGGCTTATTTTTGGCTAAAATTTAGAAGTACCACTTAAAATTCATTCAATTTGACAGTAAAGAGCAGTTCTGCTGTTCTCAAGCAGGTTTTGAGATCCTGGCACGTGCACAGAAAGAATGGCTTATAAAATGCCTACTCATTCTTTAAATCTCTTTAAGGTGGCTATGCCCTCCTTTTTTGAGACACCTCCAAAGATTCACACAAAGTTCTGGAATGATCAAAATCTGAATGTAATGCGAACATGGAATAGCACATTATTTCTATGCATAGCAGATAAAAGGCAAAAGTGAATGCTTTTTTTTTTTCTTCTTAAGAAAATACCTGATACATATCTTTCCTAAAGTCTCCTGAAAGACTTAAGTATAGGATCAAATCTTCCTTTTTCCGTATTTCATTCATTGCTGCATACATTGCAACTATGCAGCATATTAATAAAACGATTAATGTCCGCTAGCTCAGGACACCAAATTCTCTTTGCAAACTCAGCATTCAAATAAACCTCCCTCAAAGTCCACCAGTATAAGTATATTAACTTGTTGATCTACATCATATTCAGGTTTCCATTAGTACAAAAGCAAAGAGGAGGGAAGAGGCAGAATATAAAGCATTGAATCCTTGCAGTCAGTTTCACAGAAACACTCCTGTGTTTGATCTTTTTGTCAAATTACTATGAAAGAGACACTCCTTCCTGAACACTAACTGAACTAACTCTGGAAGACAGATGAGGTGACATTCACAGGCACAGGACTACAAACTCAATCTTATTAGAGACACAGAAAGGAAATAGGAAGTTTTCTTTACTACTGAGCCAAGAAAAGATCGTCCAGCTGATACACACCAAAACTTAGAAGACTCTTGTTGGCTTCAATACTGGTACAGAACAGCAGAAACAACTGAAAATGGTCTAAATCCCTGTTGCATTTTGAGCTTCTCCCACTCCTTTCAAACCAAGTTCAAAACACACAAAATGCATCCTAGAACAGCATTCCTTGTCTGGATCCAGAGGCAGCAGTGACATGACAAACTCTGGCATGTTTTTAGCGGCATCTCAAATAGCTGGAGTAAATAACATGACAGGCTCCTCACCAACAACTTGCTCTTCATCTTTAACCCAGATGCTAGTACAGAAATATGTAGTATTTTTAAATTCCATTAACCTCCAACAAGCTATGCACAACTAGTTTAAAGGATGTTTCTTTACTTCACACAGTAATTTCACTGAAGATTTTTCTGCATCTTCCAGTTTATTTCAAGGTTAACCTAAGTAAAAGCTGCAAAGCATGTACTTTAAAATAAGGAATGAAAAAGACTACTTCATTTTTAAACAGATCAGCTCAAATGTGTTAAAAAAATTAACGTGTAAAGTTTCTCCTTGTATACTGGCTTAGGGAAAGGAAAACAGAGGACAACATGCAAAGCAATCAATATATGTCAGAAAACAAATGTCACCTACAGAAGTGCAATTCTGTGCCTGCATTACAAAGCCGTATCATATTCAGAAAATTTGGGAATGCAGAAGGAGGAAGATTAAACCAATCACTCATTGTAAAAAGACTAGGTAAGAGCAGCTCCACACACATAGAAGGCAAACTTCATCTTTTAGTGAGAAGCTCTCAGCTTTCAGAGTACTTCTCTAAAATATCTTCCTTTATTTTCAAATTAACATGGAAATAATTTGAGATAATTGCTGATATCTGTAATGCAGTACTAATAAACTTCCATTACATTTTGTGAACTTCCATTTTACTGTTAAGCAAGGGCAAATCCAGTTAAAACAGACACACAAAGCCTGCCACTGTTCTCTTCAAATGGTTTTATCCAACATACTGAATTTTTAACAATTCCTTGTTTGTAAATTACCAAAGATGAGACACTAAAAAAATACAATTTACCAAAACTATTAATGTGTTGTTTCCCCCCACTATATCCTACCAATTTTACTGTAAATAAAAATCAAACAACTGCTTCAACCTATCACTAGCACTTAGGTCTTCATGAAGGATATCTAACATAGTAATTTATTGCCACAATGTATTTTCCTATGCAAAATTACTAAATGTTACATCTGCCTATTGCAAGACAAAGACTACCAAAGTACTCAATTCTTGATTTTGTATTCCAATCCATGGACATAATGGCAGCAAAATTCAAGCATCAATAAATATACAATTACAAATCACTGCAACTTATAACTATTTTTTATTAAGGGTTGCACATTATGTGTTTAAAAGCTTATTTCCAGTCTCTCTTTCACATGGAGAAAATATACAGCTGAATATATGTCTACATTCAATATACAACCACAGCTCCATGAAAAGTCACAGAACTCTGAAGCGCTTCCAGTAAGTAATATAATTTTATTAATTTATATTTCAAAAAATTTACTCCTCCGAATAATCACTTTTTAAGCACAACATAGGAAAACACCTCTGCCATCACCGTGTCAAATCTTGGCAGTAGTGATTAAACAGACATTTTGCAACCTGTGGCCCAGCAAGCAATTCTTATGGGACAACAAAGACCAGGGAAATTGTATGATGTTGCCTCCACCTCTTTCCTCCCGGCTGTTTCTTTATTTGCCCAGAGTTATCACTGCAATCAGAGCAGCACACAGGATTTCCAGGCAGCTAGCAGTAAGGAAAAATAGAGTTCCCAGCTTCCTCTAATAACACCCACTGTTACTTAAACAGAAAAATAGTTATGAATTCTCTCAATGACTAGTGAAACACACATATATACATACACAAAAATATATATATATGAAACTTCTTTTGCTTGTATTTTTATTTTTAAATAAATGCTTTTCATGCAACACAAATGTTCAAGAATGAAAGACCAAAAGGTCTAACTACCAAGTTGTGACACAGACCATGAAACCCATCAAAAAAACTCCTGAATTAAACTGTATACATTGTACATATTGTACCTGTGTTACAGGTGTTTTAAAACATCTGTAAACATTACTGGATGATTAAGAAAGAGGCATGGGTTCCAAATCCTGGCAAGAAGGTTCTGTGTGTAATGGCAAGAGCATTCATCTTCCAGAAGACCAACAGTACTTGCAATCAGTGTTAGTTGTTGTCACCATACTTCCTGCTAGCAGTAAATTAATAGGAAAGCTGAGGAAGGCAAAATTTCCATCAAAGACACTTTGTTCTCTTTCTTTGTTAAATAATATAAATAAATCCATTTTAAGGAAAAACAAAGACTACGTATCCACTATGTTGCAATCATGAAATGTATAAGGAAAGTCATTTAACATACTTTCATGGAATAGGAGAAACCAATCAGGAAAAAAATACTGGATAAGTGAGTTCTTTTCTTCATTTTCTTACCAGGACAACAATTTAAACTATGAAAACATTCATTAATTCAGTTATGAAAATACAATCATGAAACAAACTTTGCAGCATACGAAAACTAGAATCTTCATTTGCCTGCTCACCAGTGGGGAGCAGCTAGTCCAGCCTTCAGGTCTGGAGTTCCTGATTTAATGAGTAGTTCTGTTTACAGCAGAACTAATGAAGCTCAGCTTCCTGCGGATTTGCTCCTACAAGCCCTGTGGCCACTTAACATTAATTATGTCAGTTGCCTCTAAGCTTGTCTATGTCTCCCTAAGATCCTTCACCTCATAAAACTCTCCATTTGTCCGTATATTCCCATATCCAAATACTCACACTTGCTTTTTTCTTAACACTCAGCTCTTTCTTGTGCTCTTAAACCCACCTTCACATACCATCAGCTCCATCCCCCATCACCTACCTATCGCTATGCGGTGCTAAGCAAGAGGCAGCATATGCTGTAGCTGGTCTGAAGCTCAGCACATGCTGGCTGGACAGCTGGAGACCACCTCCCCGCTTCCGGGAGAAGCGCACAAAGTGCCATGACCTCCTTGCCTTATGGTTTTTGGGGAGCAGGACTCTCACATCCCCTCAGATGTCAGCTTTCACAGACTGAGGGAAGGCAACCTTTCTCGGACCTCTCCCCACTCTTAAATTGTTTGAAACTGACTGGGGGGTTCACACATATTAAGGAAGAAGAGACACAAAGGCAATGTAAATGATACTTCCTTCTGAAGCCAGGATTAAAAGGTAACTTAGTTCCAGTCAGTTGCAAAGCATCCTGAAAATGTCCTCCACTGCCCTCCTCCCCTTCCTGCAGCTGAGGGCATCTTCTGTATTTCTGCATCCTCTGAGTGGTGCTCAGAGGGACCAGGAATACACAAAATTGACAAAAAGTCAATTTCAACATTTTTATGCTGCACCCTGTGGGCAGCAATGAAGCTGTCAACAAGAATTACCACTTCACTCCACTGATGAGGAGCAGAAGGGTCTGCAGCTATTCATAGGGATGGCCACCTCAAAACGAAAGCCATGGAAGGGTAAGAGTGGCACCCACTCCATCTAGGACAGTGCACGTGGAACCAGGGCTAACAGAAAAATGCTGTTGTCCTTCACTGGGGGCAGGGGAAAAAGACAGGCATGTTAGCAAGTATCAACTAACAAGAGGTTCATGTTAGTTACAAACACAAAAGGAGAGCCTAACCCACAGAAGCTACCTGTTGCTAACAGAAACCTTACTCTACCCACTCCCTTTGTGATTTATACTTGTTTGTGCCTTGGGGACAGAGAACAGGTAACATGAAAACCAAATATTACACTTAGAGAGGGCAATGATGCTATGATGCTCCAGTACTTAAGTCCTAGTCTAGGAGACATTAGACTTAGACAAAAACCTTCCCAGGCTTCCAGCCCTCCTAGGTGACTAGGAGTACATACCTACATAGCATAATGCAGTGCTGTGTAGCTAGCTTGAATACCAGAAGGAATATGGCCACATTAGCACTGCGCTGCACCCAAGCTGAAGTGCAGGCTGGAGCATCCATCCTGCTTCTCAGGTAGTTTGCATCTATCCAAATGAAGCTCCACTACGACATGTAGGCATACCCTTAGTCATCCTGCCTCAGAAAGCCAGCCGTAACATCGCAGTTCTTCCTTAAATTACCAAGGATTGTAATCTGAAGAGGAAAAGACTCTGATACCAAAGTTAGAAAGAGTAGCAAGTACTTACAATAGGGAGCATACATTACCTATTTAACATAACAGTTACACCCCCTGAAATGCCTCAATTTAGCACCCTTTCTCTCTTTATGTCAGCTCTGCCCCTAGAGCTTACAAATTATGGCTCTGACTTGTAAATGTTGGTAAACATCTCCCTAAACGTTACTCAGTGTTTCCATAATTGTATATAGATTCTAGAGAATACTAATCTGCAAGAATAACATCCAAAATAGGTTCTAAAAATAAAGCATTCTAGACGATTCTCACATATGACCAAAGGTTGAAAACACAGACCGTTTCATAAAGAAGGGCTTGAACAGCATGCTACTTGAATTACAGCTGATGGGGGGAGGGGGTGGGACAGAATATAGTAAAAAAACTAGCATTTCAAGTGTCACATACATTCTCTTTCTAAAACAACGCTTAAAGCCTAGGACATATGACAGCAAGAATTCTTAATTTTGCGAACCACATTTCCGGTACCAAGCAATCAATAATCTCTAAATCCAGGCAATCGTTTGCTTGATGAGTTTGTAAAAACGGCAACATTCTACCCCCAAACTGTGATCGACTAAGAACGCCTCCCCCTCACCAGCAGCAATATGGATTGCCCAGCGCAGTTTGGTGATTCCTTTTTTTAGCCTACGTAATGCCCATTTACATAGTCGTGATATTTTTAAATATGCTTTCAGAAGCACCAAATACCATAAAAACGTGGAAAGAGACAACCACAGCAGTAACGTAACACTCATTAGACCACAAGAATCCACAAATAAAATAACGACCAAGTCCGGGGAGCACAATAAAACTCCATTTTACAGATTATGCATTCAGAACACTAACCCAAGGAAATCCTGGTCGTGTTTTTCCCCCTCAATGAGAGTGTGTCTGAGCACAACAGAACATATCCTGGCTCCTTCGCTAACCTCCACGCACATTCCTACACCCCTTAGGAAAACAGTGACAGCGGACATAAAAGGAAGGGAAACAATGACATTATTTTAATAACACCATTGACTACCGCGTCCAGCACGACGGACCCAGTCGGCCAGTGCTACATGACGACAGTTTCTGCATTCCCCTGAACAGAGGCGTTCACCCCCAGCCCGGGCTCTGCTGTTCCCAGAGCAGACCGGTTTTCCCTCGGTGCCCAGGCCAGGTATTCTCCCCCTCCTACCGCCA
>JMFS01101934.1:0-10694 GCA_000699545.1 Podiceps cristatus | reverse complement strand
GAATAGTGGAGTTTTAAAAAGCTGCCACACAATCCTGGGACGACAATTACGCAGGAGCGGCGCAAGACACCAGCAACCGGTTCCCATCAAGTGAGGACCGGTTGTATCTGCAAGTATGATCAAGCCATCCTAACAGCAAGGTCTGGAACGACTGGATAGTGAGGTTTCTGAAATTCACACAGTAGTAGAAAACAAAATCCCTTCTCCTGCCTTTATTTGTGGGGTTTGGTGCAATATAAATAATAAAAAGCAGGGATGACTAAAATTGGAAGGCTGGTTTTGCAGGCATGACAGTAGCGAAAATAAACATATTTTATAAATAAAGGTGTCCTGGAAATCAGAGACTCCCAAGTTTCATGCTCGTCAGCTCAGCTGTTCTGGCTGGGGGTGTTCTCCACCAGCAGTGCACAGGGGATTTGTGCAGGCGTAAGTGAGCAGTAATATAAGCACATGCATGAAATTCCCTGTGTAAAACAGCCCCATTAGTTGATCTACTCGTGGCCGTCACGTTAACCCACAGGGTCTAGTTAAATTAGGGCTGGAGGTTTACTCAGAATAGGTTAAATCAAAGTGCTTGAAGAGCACTGCGTATGTATTTCCATTAAACCAAAGACTGTACATGTAGAAGAAATTGAAGTACATCAGTCTGACTTGAGAAAATAAAGCTTTTGAGCTGACCTTCTTCCAGGGAACAAATTTGCGTCTTCAGAAGTGGGCAAGTCTCACTTCAGTGATCTTATCTGCGAAAAAAGAGGCAATAATAAAGAGAGAAGAGAGAGAAGAGGACAGAGGAGAGAGGAGAAGAGGTAAGGGACAGTGGAAATGATGGAATAGATACCATATGAGGAAAGACTAAAAAAGTGAAGACGCTCCAGTGTGGAAGAACAAAACCTTGGGGCAAGCGAAGACAGAGAGGTCTGAAGAGATCAGAGAGGTCTGATATGGTCCTGGAATTATTTTTCCCTCTTCCTCACAACACGAGAGTGAAGGAGCATGGAGAGAAATGTTCAGGAGTTGAGTCTAAAGCAGACAAAAGGAAGTACTTTTTCACACAACACGTAATTACATTGTGGAACTTATTGCCACAGGATGTCATGGAGGCCAAAAGTATAAATGAATTCAAAAAAAAAAAAAAAAAAGGATTAGACAAATTCATGCAACCTCCGGCTCAGGAAGTCTCTCAACTGCTGATTACCGGGAGCCGGGAGGGTATGCTGGAGGAAGGATCACTTTATACTCTCCCTCTTCCCATATCCCTTCTTAAGCATCTGCAGCTGGCCACGGCCAGGCACTGGTTAGTGCCCAAGGTGAAGGTTTATTTGGAGCCAGCCTAGCAATGCTTACATCCTCCTGGTAGCTCCCTCTGGATGGAGCCCCAGGGACGAGAGGCATCTGCTGGCCAAGCACAGCACTGACCCCTGACTTTGTTACCTCCAGCCCGACGCGGTCCCAGCGAAGTCCATCGTGGCTGCTCTGTGCTGATTTAGGCCGGTGTAATTGAGGCCAGATTGAGCCCTGAAACCTTCAGAGAGACTCTTCTGCTTTCTCTGCCCCTGGGATTAAGCCCTGAAATATCTGTGCTAAAACCCTCTTTGAACGGGGATGGCAGATAACACACAAACTGATTAAAAAAAAACCCAGTGCTGGGGAAAGTTAAATATTAAAGAGCCAAGGCCCGGTTTTAACTGCTGCTGCCGTCCCTCCTTCATCTCATGCCAACTGCCTCCAGGATACATATGCTGACACTGAATTTCTACCTCACAAAAGCGGCCACAGCATGGGCTTTAAACTCAGGCCGTTAATGCTGGGATAGGAAGCAGAAAAAACAGAACAAAGGCAGCGAGGGGCTCCTCCAGCTCGCACCCGCTCCATCCCTGCAGCATCACAGGGTGGCTAACCTGGCACCCCCTGCCCCAGCGAGGCATTTTGCTCCTCTGGTGTTTGACTTCCCAACATTAGTAGGTCTAAAATATTTTGCTGCCTGCTTAGCCCTGTTGTAACTATAATTTTCACTAGCGGAGAAAAGGGATTTCGGAGAAACATCTGGTCTCGTTTCATCAGGATAACAGCTCTGTCTCTATTTATACACAGGCCAGGATCGTTGTAGCTCTCAGCTGTTTTTCACTCACCAGCCCCTTTCAAGCTGCCATGTCCCACTCCGTCGGGGCAGGCGGCAAGCTGAGGCCAGCCTGCTGCGACATGAAACAGAAACCGGTCCTAAAAATGGGGGCTTGTTAGAACTTGTCCTCTCAACACTTGGTGCTCGCTGTCTGCCAGGCTGGTGACAATGTGCCTTGATGGACGGGGTTGCTCCTGTCCTTCCGTCCTGGTGGAGAGAAAATGGGGAAAACCCATCTGATGGGGAAAATTATAGCAATTTGCTCAGTAATCTCCAGGGATTTTGCTGATCAGGGATCAGGCTTGCAGCGAGCCAACCTCATTGGTCTGAATAAGCCGACCTCAATAGTCTGAATTTTCCTCCGAAATCACAATGTGGATTTTGGAGGAAAATTCAGACCATCGAAAAGAAACTGGCTGGCCCTGGCTTTTCTCTGCAAGGTGTTAACAAATAAGCTGTGACCCTGCAGAAACACAGGAGGGTCAGAGACTCCTCTTGGGAAAGCAGCATGTCCTACTTAATTCACCATGGTGGGAAAAATCCGCTCTGCTGCCTCCACTCCAGTGCTCACAAGACATCGCATCTCATTCGGCATGTTTAAAAAACCCTCAAGTCAAACAGCCAAGTACCTGGAAAATTACCAGACCTCCCGTTCAGCATCACAAATTGCCGTATGAAGTGAATGCTCATCTCCTGAATGATGATGGTGTGTAAGTCGGCATTAATCATCGAGAGAGAGTCTACCCCGCTGCCCCGCTTTTCCCTCCAGTGGGCTGTTCCTCTCCTCCCATCCCGATCCACTTCTAGCCCTGCGTGCCCCCAAAAGGTAGTTATTTTAGCATCACTCCTTCTCCCCAGTTCAGGAGATCTGGACTGTTTATTAATTATTTTGATGATACACAGCTACAAAAGAAGGAGCCAATCAGAGACACCGATTTTTGTAACCCAAACGAGACCAGCATTTTCAAATGCTACTATTGATTGTACTGAGGTTGCAAACTCCCTGGAGCAGGATTGAATTTCACCCTGCATTTGTACCGTCTGATGGGATCCTGTCCCTTCAATATACTCCTGCAAAATACTGTTCTCAGCAGTGACCTGAGGTTGGGCAGATCAATATTTGTTTACTCAGCTCAGGTCTAATTTTCATATGCTCTCAGTAATCCCAGTCCACCTGAACGCAACAGAAAGGGCCAACTCCTGCCTATTGCACGAACGGGGCGGAAACGTGCACCCTTCCCAAAACACCACACTTAGGAGCAACTCTTGAGGAAGGAAATATGACTCAGTTTTGGGAGAAAATGGTGCAAATACAAGCCCTGGCGATTCTGTTGACACTTTGGGGTTGAGGAGTGAGCATTTGAGCCTTTGTGAGCTCTTCACTTCCAGGACTCCTCTGTTTGGAAAACATGTTTTGTTTTGGTTTTGGGGGGAGGGGGTTGTTTGGGGGTTTTTGTGGTTTGTGTGGTTTTTTTTTTTTTCTCATATCAGTCCCTTTGCAGCACTTTGAGTACCTTTGCAAAATGTGTCAGAAATGCACCAAACCAGCCAATTTCGCTCTAATTGCTGAGCAATGTTCTCTTGCCCTGAGCAAAACTTACCCAAAGGAGACTAAAGGAGCAGCCTGAGAGAACAGCACTTTATCCTGCCAACCGGATGCTCGTATGGTGAAATCTGTCTCCATCCCACCCCCTTTATCAAAAGCAAATGTGAAGGCATACGCAGCACTGATCTCTTTCTCCTCCCATGGGATTTGGGGAGGAGAGGAGTGGAGACATGATGTTCTGATTTTGGTTATCTTTGCTTTGGGCCCTGGGGTGTGAGGTTTGGATATAAAGTTCTTGGAATGGGCTTGAGGAATGGCTGGATGTGACCTTGCTGGAGCACCTGAAGTCTGATCAAAGACACAAGTTGGTGCAGGGCCCTTGTTAAAGCAGGTAGAGGGTCCTTTCTGTCTGCTGGAGAGGCTCAAATCTTCTCCTCTGGAAACATGTCCCTTCACCTTGCAAATCAGGAATATCCAGATGCAAAAAAATCCTTCAGCTTGTCAGAAGCAGTTAGCTGGCTTTAAAGCCCAAATGACTCACTTTTTAAATTTCACCAGGTTGTTTTGTGGGGGTTTTGTTTGTTTGTTTGTTTGTTTGGTTTTTTAAATTTTTAATAGTGGCTGCCTGTCTGGAGGAATGCTACTGCCCCTACTTTAAAACAAACTAACCAGCCTCCAGCAACCTTCAGAACAGATCTGTAAGACTTTCCGACTGACTCTAACAAGCAAAGGCAAAACTGTGACAGACCTGCCAGCTTTCTCTTTGTGCATTGGATCATCTTCAGGGAGCGCAGGACTGGCGTTTAAAAATGTGGCTTTTGAACTGGTCCATTTTTTGTGATAGAGCTGGTCCCCAGGACGCTGGGGAGGTGAGGACAGCAGATGCCATAACGAGTCAGGGCAGAGGAGGCTATGGGACGGATATAGGGGTCAGTGAAAGGGGTACGTATACTAGGCTGTGCTCAGCCAAAAAGGTTTGAGTTCTGTCTTTGGGCAAGAAATGAGGCCAATGAAGAAGGAATGATTTATTTGTCCCTATTTTTATTGTCAGACTCCAGGTTAGATGACTTGGCTTGAAGTTTGAGAAACAAAGAACCCCACAGATTTACCTATGTCTGTAGGAACACAGACTTCTTTTTCTGGACTGCCTATATTTCTACTTTATTCAGCTTCCCTCTGCTATATTTTCATTCTGCGTTGCAGAAACAGATGGGTTCCCTTCCTTTGCTATTGTGAGACAGATGCAAATAAATAGGCACTTGTGGTCTGTTG
This sequence comes from Podiceps cristatus, assembly GCA_000699545.1. NCBI lineage: Eukaryota > Metazoa > Chordata > Aves > Podicipediformes > Podicipedidae > Podiceps > Podiceps cristatus. Next base: position 5,757 of record JMFS01101934.1, on the reverse strand, counting down.
TGTGGTTACCTAGAGAGGCTGTTGTTTGCAAACAAAGGCTGTACCAGGACACAAATAGCCTCCTTCGGTGTAGCCTGGAGATGCACTTGATTAAAAATACAGCCGTGGGGTCCCTCACGCTGCCCTTCAGTGTTTATTGTCAGAGCTGAGCACAGCAGAGGTGGCAGCACCTACCACAGCAGAACTGATGAAGAGCTGCTATTTCAGAAGAAAGGAGGAGCAAAATGTATAAACTCTCCCCCTCTCCCCTTCCAACCCTCTGACCTACCATTCCTTTAGATGTTTGAATAAGTAAAGGAAAAAATACTGCTCTGGAGCACAAGGCGGCCATTCCATAACCGCTCACATATGTGCAAATACAAGGTTCAGCTTTCTCCCCTGTCCTGTGAACAGCCCCAGACAGTAGATCCACGTTACCTTGCAACTCAAACAGTAGCTGCTTGTGGTTTTACAGGGGCTGGATGCCAGTTTGGGGAATTTCCTCGTGGATCGCATGGAGGCGGTGACTGTAGCTGCCAGCTCTCACAGCCGAGTCCAGCCCTGCCTCCCACAGAGAGGGCACCTGCAATTCCTCTGCTGCAGAGGCGCTGGGACAGAGACGCACCCCTGGCTGTCACCCATGATCCGTGGGAAGCAGAGCCTGCCCCATAGAGCTGATGGCCAAGGTGGGTCCCGGTCCCCCACCAGGCACCATGGTGATGTGAATAAGATACTGGCATAGCTCTTGCAGACTCAGCCCCTGTTAAAAACACAGAGATCATTAAAGCTACATGCCCACGCTTGTACTGGTTCAAGCCCTATTTTAAAATAAAACATAGGAATCTCAGGGTTGGGAGGGACAGAACAAAACTGAGTCTTGGAGCACAAATTGCCTTTTGGTGGAAAATGGCTGTTGGGTGCTGGTCCCAGCAGCCCTTCAGCCCAAAGAACGTGACCAGGATGGAGGGTCGCAAGGAGGAGACTGAGGACATTGGAGCGATACAGAGACAGACTGCAAACCATCAGAATGCCTCAGACACTTCAGAAGAAACATCTGAATGCCTCCACTGAACACAAGGTTATAACCAACTGACAATAGAATAGCCACAATCTGAGCAGGGTTGTAGCTTCACGTTTCTGAGCAGCATTCTCTCCTGGGGAGAAAGTCTGGGCTTCCTCCGTTATCTCAGTACTCCATCCCTCTGCCTTTGTTTTGCCTACCGGAGTCTCTGCAAGGATTTTGGCACTCTTTTCTGATGAGTGTTAGTACTTGGGTATTTAAAGAAACGGGCAGCAACATCCCTTCAGGAGTCATACCTGCTGCCTGTGCTGTGCCTGCAAGGCATTTGGGGCATCAGATGTTTTACCTCAGTCAATTAAAAGTGTCCCAGGATAAAAATACTGCCATTTCCTTTCTGCTTTGCCAGGAATAAAGCGTGAAATTTGGAGTGCAGATGACAGTGGTGCCGTCCATACAGGAGGGGAGAGACTCCTGAAGGTGTTGAGCAGGCAGGAACAACACTCAGTGGCTGCAACACAGGGAGCAGGTGAGCAGCGTGGGATGGTACCATTTTTATAGTCCCTATTCTGCCCTTAATTACAAGCTTAAGTGATGGCTAATAAAGATAATACAAACCAAATAAATTGAGCTGCTGCTCTAATTAAGCGGCTTTTGCTGCATGCAATGAGCCAGACCCATCTGTGTCATAGTTCAGCAGAAGCCAGGAGGGTTCCACAAGGGATTCATCTGAATTGCATCTGAGCAGCTTCAAGGAGGAAAATGCAGCACTGACCATCTTGTTGCCTACACTGCCAGCCAAGAAACACTGGTCCGTTCCCCAGACAGTCATCCTGGGCAGAGGCACAGTCGTTCACATACATCTCATTTGATTGCATCTGTCTTTATGGCAAGTACATTAACGTGAGTCCTTCCGTTGCTTATGGGAGGGAAGCTTGAAGCTGTTGGGAAGCAGCAATTGTTTTTCTGGCCAGATAATACTGCAACAATAACACTTCATGGCTGGGCCCCTGGTTTCTAACCAGCCCTATAGAGCAGAGACAAAGGATTCCTGTTGGACGTATGTTTGTTTGATGGATGAAATGAGCTGACAGTCCCCTTGGCAAATCACAGCAAAAGGCTTTTCAGATCATCCACTTCATCTCACAGGTAGGGGCTGATGCCTGGGAAGGGCAGATGCAAAGGACAGCATATATGGAGCGCCCATGCCGTGACTGCACTGCAGACACACAGCTTTAATTTCAGGAGCCTGAACTCCCAAACCACAGCTAACACTCCCACAAGCCTCCACTCTCCAGATGTGTAGTGCCTGGTCATCTCTGCAGGTACAGTCCAAAGTATTTAGGGCTCCCTGTGCAAATTTTTGCATGAGAAATGCTGAGCATCTGGGAGATATTGGAACTAGATGATCTTTAAGGTCCCTTCCAATCCAAACCATTTTATGATTCTATATTCCCCCCGCCCCTGTATTTTCCATAGAAGAGTGTAGTGTCTTCTATGATCACAGCTGATCTTTTAAAATCCGCTTGTCCCAGAGAATGATCCTTTTGCAGGACTCCAATCCAGATTGTGTATGACATCTCGTAACAACGCACCCTGGCGTATCTGAAAATAGTACCAGTGTTCATGATCCCAATAAGAAAGGCACTCTCTCCCTAAGATATTAAAATACCCTTTATTTGAGCGAATCCTAGAAGGAAAAGGGGATGGCATGGAAAATCTTACATCTGTTCAGACGTGGGGCACTCTGAGTTGTGCAGCATCAGCTGGACCTCTGATCAGGGCACAGCATGCTGTGCAGATCCCTTCCATCAGTCCCCTTGCTGATGCTTTAGTCTTTACAGCTCTTGCAGGGTTTTATAGGAAACCACCTCTATTCCTCACGCTGACTGACAAACAAAAGGGTGCTCCATGCAGACATGCTGCTTCACTTGAAGATAAAGACAAGGACAGGCAGGTGGTGTAATTGCAGGTGAGAAGTGGGAGCTGCCTCCAGTACAATTAACCAGCAACGTTTACCCTGTGCCAAGGGATATGCGTTGGCATGGCATGGGCTGGACAGCCCAACCCAGCCCCGAGCCTTTGCAGGGTAACTGCTGGACATACCATGGTCTTCCTCTTAGGGTGACAACTGTAACAAATAGACACACTGATTTCTCCAAACCCAAATTTGTTGTCTCATACTCCCTCCCCCGCATGCATTCCCATCCGCCTTCTGGGCAGAGCTATAAGATGTTTCAACCCAAGAACAACGTTATTTTCTCTGAAAATCATAGGCAAACAGCAATGAAGATTCAGAGCAGGAGATTCCCTGAGGGGAAAGGATGAGCTTGTGGTTAAACCATGGGATGGAGAGTCAGCAGATCAGGGTTTCTCATCCTCTGGCTCTGTGAGCTTTGACTCACCCCGTGGCCCCTGCATGGTTCATGCATGTTTGGTTTCCCCGTCTGGAAAACTGGTGCGATGACACACGGCAACGGCAGTGGGCAGCCATTTATAGCTGCTGGGAACCGCCATGTGCCTCTGCAAAGGCACACTCACTGCAAAAATCAGGTCTTCTGGATGCAAACTGCTCCTTTGCAAAGTTTTCTGCCAGCATGCTTCACTGGAGCTGCAAAAGTCTACTCAGATATGTAAGTATTTACCCAGCATTTAAATATTTACCTAATATTGAAAGCATCAGTCAGTGCTTGATGCCCAGTCCCCTGGGGATGCCCAGCCACGTGGGCAGCCATGCCTTGGGGAGCTGCGCTGCAGGGCCGGACTGCAGACAGCAGCGGCCCTGCTGCCTCCCCAGCCACCCTGAGGTGGGATGGGGCATGGGGGGGGTTGTGTGTGTGAAGCCCTCAAGGCATGCTTTTTTTGCCTTTCCTCCCTGTTCCCATGCCTTTTCCAATCACTTTTCCCCTGTCTCCTTTTTCCATCCATTTCTCTCTCCCTTCAGCACCCGCGCTGTCTCCCCGGGGCCTGCCTGTGACTCAGCCCCACGGCAGGGCTTCCCTTGCTTCCCCTCAAGCCCAGTACTGAAGATCTTTGCTCCCACTCAGCCTTCCTGGAGCACCCCTGAGACCCTCCTTGCCTTTAGCTGGGAAGGCTTTATGAAACACTGCCCTGGTGAGAGGATGGTACAGTTCTACCTCCTGAAGGCATCGGTGTTTCAGAACAAGCATCCTGGGACAAGCCTCTGGGGAAGGAGGTGCTTAGGACTCCTGAGCTGGCAAAGCCCCCAGGTCTTGCAAAATGTCCCAGCCCCTCCTCTGCAGCCCAAGCAGGTATACTCATCGCTGCAAAGGCTTGTGGGTTTTGACAGACCACCAAGAATAATCTAATGCCCTTAGACTGAGGAAGTAAATCAAGCCATCTTCCTCAGAGGAGCTTATACCTGCCTTGCCTGGTCTGCTCTCATCTCCCAGATCTTTTGTCCCTCTGCTTCCTTCTTTCAGCTCCAATAATCTCCTGCTTCAGCATCCTCTTCTCTTCGGGTCTCTCCTGCTATCCTCATCCCCTCTGCAAACACTAGAATCATTAAGGTTGGAAAAGACCTCTAAGATCATCAAGTCCAACTGTCAACCGAACATCACCATGCCTTCTACTGCCATTGCCAGGGGTTCACTGTGAGTGCAGGGGCTACCAGCCCTGCGCAGCTTCGTGCACTGCAGAAAGCTCTGCTCTGGGATTTTGACAGTATCTTCAGCCCCACCTCTGCTTGCTCTGCCCTGTCCATTTACCCTGGAACTCTCCACAACACACAGGGCTGCCTCCTTTTGTAGTATTTGGGCAACACCTTACAACAGCGTAAGCCCTGCTTTCTTCATCAGCCCTTTAAATGTTATGTTAGCACGATGCCATGGATGGACCCCAACAGTAACTGGACTAGGTAGCTGCTCACTCCCCCCCCACAGTGGGCTGAGGAGAAGGATAGAAAGAGAAAACTCGCAAGTTGAGATAAAAACACTTTACCAGGACAGCAAAGGAAAGATAAAAATATATTGATTATAATAATATAAGGATAATAGAACATAAAATGAATGATGCACAATTTCTCACCACCTGAGGACTGATCCAGCCCATCCCAAACATCAGGCAGGGAGCAGGGATATTCCCCCACAGCCATCCCAGAACAGCAAGTTTCAGAGAGAGCACTAGCGAACAAACAGCCAAAGAAACAAACAGGCCCAAACAAAAACAAACAAAAAACCCAAAACACACACCACCCCAAAACCACCACACACAAAACCCCCAAAATAAGGTAACAAGAAGGGAACATGAACAGAACATGAAATGAACAGGGAACCAGAGAGACAGGGCATGCCCCAGGGAGCGGGGCAGAGAACATGACCCTCACTCACACCGGCCAGGCCGTCTATGGCATGGAACACTCTCTTGGGCCAGTTTGGATCAACTATTCTGGCTGTGCCCTCCCAGGTGTTTGCACCTGCACATCAGCAAAACCTGGGAAACTGCAAAGTGCCCTTGATCTTTCAGCAGCAACCAACAGCAGCTGTGTGCTATCACAATCGTTCACACACTAAATCCAAAACACAGGAGCTGCTGTAGACAAAACTAGCTCTGTCCTGTCTGAAACCAGGACACACCAACAATAGGGTCACCACTGCTCACTTATACATCTCCAGACTCTCTACTGAGGAGAAGGTCTTTGCCTCCCTTTTACAAGTGTGGACACTTGTAAAGTGTGCTTTTACAAGTTGCCCTTTTACAAGTGTGGACACTTGACCAACCTAGTGACTTTCTATGATGGT